>CM038794.1:9724720-9820574 GCA_021764765.1 Vicia sativa
GATAATAAAATAAATGATAAAATTACAACTAAACTAATTAAACGCCTTCGCTTGATGAAGATCCAAAGGTTTCATTTCAACTCGTGATTTCCTTTCCATAGCGAGCTTTTTAGTTCTGCTTTTTAGCTTGTTGATGACTTCTTCCACCTGGGGAGCGGGATCACTGCTGTCATTTCCTGCTTTCTTTCTTTTCCTTGACGATTCGATTGCTATCCTTCCGCGATCCTTCATCTTTCCATGAGCCATTCATCCTCGAAGTACAACGCTTTTTCATGATCTTTGACTTGCTTTGAGCTTCAAGCTTTCAAGATTAGCTTTAAGGAATTTGTTTTCCAAAGTTTTTCTCAAACCTTATCTTGGTCAAGGCTTCTTGGTATTCTCCCACACTCGACGGGAAAATTTGTTGATTCGAAGCAATTGAGAACATGGGTCCTTCATAAGCGTAAGGCATTCAAATTCCTCGCCTTTCTTAACCCAAGAAGTGTAGGTTTCATGGCTACGCACCCTTGCTTTCCTTTTCTTCCTTCCTTCGGATGTGATGTTTTAATCATTCTAGCCTTCAATCCTCGGAATCCTCTTCTTCAAGATAGAAGTAGCTTCCATCAGAATCCAAAAGGTTTACTAGAGTTTGAGATCCGAGCTGACGCCTAGCTAGAAATGGGTACAGTTGATTCCTCCTTCGCATCGGATGAGGGGTCATGGCAAATTTCCACAGCCTCTCAATGATTTCCATCTCATTGTCGCAAAGATATACCAATGGATATCGCCGTTGAAGAGACATGAGTCTTCCGACCAATGCCACCTCATTTTTGTTTTCGCGAAGATGGAGAGAGATTTAGTGCGAAACTATCCATTTGAAAAAATAAACGAACATATGATCATTCCATCTCCTTGACGATTCCTATGATGAAGAGACGCACGATCACCAAGCAGAGTGGGAACCGGATTTCCAATCGAAGATCCTGGCATGGCTGATGTCAACGTAAATTTGGGACGCTGGGAAACAACACCAATCCATAGAGGAGTAAAGCTAAAATAGCTTCAAAGGCTACCATACTACCAAATTTCTGCAGAATTTGAGAGCTCTCCATTTGGAACTTTGAAGTTAGTCCTAAGAGTCTCCAGTTAGGTTTTTGGTTCATCCTCGATTTCTTTATGTGAGTCAATACAATGACTGATGACTTAGGAACGGCTTCCAAACCATTGAAAGGCACTTTGTCTGACAATCGAGATACCTAGATATGCTGCATTCCAAAGTAGGCATCAACGAGACAGTCGTGGAAATGAAACATATAGACTCGATCAGAAATCCAACGAAAGTTTTGAGAAGTCCTTCATCAACGTAATATGCTAAAAAAGAGTTAAAAGAGTTCCATAGCTTTCCTCAAACCGAGGATCTTCTAAGGATGCTAACTTTTCAACTTTCCTACGTCAGAATTCTAAACTCAGATCTTTTGGTGAATCTTCCTGACGCCCATCACTCTAACCTAAAATATTTTACAAAGAAAAATCTAAATTCTTTTGGAAATTGAAGAGAAAAGTTTTTTTTTTTTATGAATGAATGAATGCATGAATGCGGCAAACATGGTTAGTAGTTATACACACGGTCAAGCTGCTCAAGTCACGGCATGAAGCCAACGATAAGAATCAACGTGGTTAAGTTCTAAGGGCTATTCATCCGTGGAACTGTTCTATCATAATGGGTGCTCAACATTCTCTTTGAAATATTATCGATTTGTGGATTACCGTGTCCAATATTTTTCAAGAGAACTCGCTCGATCGTAGTCTCAGATGACAATACTTGACTTACGCCCGAATAATCTCTCGACTACATCCCAATGGCTGATGGTTTATGTGTTCTATGTGTTCACCTGCCTTCTTAAGTTTCTCGAAAATATGCAGCAGCAGAATTACTTGCAAACACATAATACCCCAAGATAACCTCCAATCGAGCGGGAAATATTAACTTCAAAGCATTGAACCACCACGATTAATATCTCAATTTAAATCTTAAATGTTTTAACCGGTTGATTTCTTTCCATCGATGAAATCGCAAACACATAATAGAAGAAAGATATATGCAAAACATAAAGCTTATCCCCTTTCTTTTTTTTGAAAATAAAAGCTTGGTTCCTCGGACGTAGTAACGCTTTTTCTTTTTTGAAAATCAAAGTTTCAGCTTTCTTCCCAAAGCAGAGTCGCCATTTTTCCGCTTACAGCAGGCAAAAGACGACGCCATTAGAGGGATGCGAACGAGTCTCGATTCTCCACGACGAACTATTTAAATCTTTGATTTGTTTATAAAGATGAATCAAGCTTTATTATTTTCAACAAGAAAGATGATTTAATGATTATGAAAAAGGAAAGTCGAATACCTCAATTGATATTGAGTATGCTGAACGACTCAGCGAACTAGACGCAGCCCATCGGGGAGACCTGGTAAGGGGATTATATAAAGGAACAGATATGGAGCACCCTAAATATATGTAGTTATCTCAGCCTTTATATATGAATATATTTGATATGTTTGTGTGTGAATTGCTATTTCTATGATTGGGAAAGTTTCTCCTTGGGATTGTAAGAAACGTGAGATTAGGTGGACTTCTAGTGTTTATTATTATTGTGCTCGCAAAGATCTTGATCTTCCGCATACATATCCCCTAGTGGGAATCGTAGCATTTGTAGCCTGACACAGGATCTATGGTTTGTTGGTCTGAGATAGAATTTGCCTGCAAGGATGAGACCTTGTGCCTACGTGATTCTCAAAAAGGATGTTGAGAAAGTCGTAGCAATCGTAGTTCCCACTCTATGCTAGTGAAAGCAACGGATGTTAGTAAGAGACAGATAAATCATCTTAATGAAAATGTATCTAATCTATTTCATCACATACATTTTGAAAAGTTTGATCGATTGAAATCTTTCATCGTAAGTATTAGGTGTTTTCGAGTATACAAGCGCTACCACCTACATGTTTAAGAAAGATGTTTGAAAAAGATGATTGAATCTTTAACCCTGAAGCACTGGGTGTTTTGCCGAGTATACAAGCGCTACCACTTACAATTAAGAGATGTTTTGTTTGAAAAGAGTTTGAAAAAGTTTGAAAGGTTTTGACCGTATGTGATGTGATGAGATACTTCATAGAGATGATAGATGTCTAAATCTCAAGGAGAAATTGATTGACTAAAGGGATGCTTTTAAGAAGCTTCCATGGGTCCTTGTATTGTAAGCCCAAGAGGAGACCGAGGTCATCTGAGGGTCATCGAGGGTCCTTGTATAAAGCAAGAGAAGCTAGGGTATGGTTGTTTTGGCTTGAAAGGGATTTCACCGAGAAATCATCCTTTTCAATAAGAGCAATTTCACCGGAAATTTTACTCTATGGTGATTTGAAAGGATTTCACCGAGAAACCATCCTTTCGTGGTTCTATCTTAGCGCAGTGATTCTTTGAAGCCCAAGAGGAGACTCATAAGAGTTTCTTTCATTGTATGATGCCCAAGAGAAGGCTAAACTCAATGAGGAGTTCTTTGAACGAAGCCCAAGAGGAGGTCACTCAACAGGAGAGTGTATGCCTTATATGAAGCTGAGGCTAACTCGGGAGAGTTTCTTTGTACAAAGCCCAAGAGAAGGCTAAACTCAACGGGGATGAGTTGTCTTGTATGAAGCCCAAGTGAGGAGACCCATGCCGGGTATTGATTGTCTTGTATAAAGCCCAAGGAGGCTATATCGTGGGAACCTATTGATTAGTCTAATTGTTATGTTATAATTAGACAGCTGTACAAACAGTGTGTGTGTGATATGTATTCACAGAGTTTATGAAGGAAATATAAACAATGCATGATGTTTATTTATGCAGCTTATGAAATATAAACAAGTGTCTGAAACGAACGCTTAACACGAGCGTAACTTGATTATTTACAAGTTTGAAGGTGTACAAGGAAGTGAATACGACACGAACGAAGTTTTTATGTACATAAAGATGGATGTACATAGGAGGGTTGGACTTATCAAAGAGAGGCCCATTGATTTGAAAGTATTTTCAGGAATAATGTTTCTTTCAATACCAATGGTATTCGTATATATATATAAAACAAAAACTAAAATCAATTTTAATCAGAAAGAGTATTTTCAAAAGTATCCGTATATGTATGAAAAAGTTTGTTTTTTGAAAAGAAACTGCTATGTACGAGAAAAATGTTGATTTGAATATACACAAGTGTAAAAAGAATGCATTTATCAAGTTTGTCTGTTTTGAGTATAAAAGAAATATCTGATTATGTATGATGAACTTTGTTTGAAAAGTTTGATATGTACAAAGAAATATTATGTACACCAAAGAATGTTATGGGACTTACACTGATGGAGGCCCATTGGTCAAAAAAGAAGTTTGCTCGTAAGAATTCTTCCTTTAGAACCAATGGATCTGCGATAGACAAACGAATGAAAAACAAACGAAAGAAATTTGTTTACGCTTGAATATTAACAATGATAATTGAGTATGTACAAATAAAACTAAATATGTACATAAAGGATTGGGACTTACACCATAGGGAGGCCCATGATCGATCGAGAAATTCGAGAGAAAACGAAATCGCTTTTATCGTTAAATCGGATCAATCATGGTAAAAAGATGCAAGTTTGATGAAATGTTTTGAAAAATGATTTGAGAATGTTTTGAAATGTTTTGTCATTTATGAGAAGTTTTGAAAAAAAGTCGAAAGTAACATGAAAAATTCACCCTTGAAAGGAGGTTTGAAAAGTGTTCGTAACGCTGCCTCGATTAAAATTAATCGATGAAAATATTTTGGATTTTTTGACATAATCATAAAATATATATATTAAATGACAAGTGTGCAAAAATCATCTTAAATGAGAAGTTTTGATTGGTTAAAAAATTGTTGAAGTTTGATAAAAACATGAAAATATTGAAGAGTTGTAAAAGAATGGTCTTCTGGTTTTGAACCCATGACTTTGAGTGAGACGGTTAAAGAACTAAGAGCAAGCCAAGGACCACCGAGCCAAACGCTTGAGTTGTTAGTGGAAAATCACACGTAGACATGATATTGGAAAGTTTGAAAATTTAAAAATGAAGAACACATGAAGAACGCCGCAGCTCTGGTTTGTAATTTGATTTTCATGAATTCAACCTAAAATCTTGCTTCTCCATGAAATTAAGTGATGTAAAGATCAATCTTGCTCGTTTTTTCTCACGAACATGATGGCATGTGTTAATTTTATTTATTTTAAACCTTAATGATTTTGATTCAAGAACACTTATGAACCCTAAACCGATTTTCCAAATTAAATGATGGATATTGAATGATTGTTTGATTTTATTGAGGGTTAAGGATCGACATGCGTAAAGAGAATGGCCAAGAGTTTTGTCAAAAGATTCAAAGAATCATGAGAACCAAACTCGTGTTCATACCGGAAAAGTTGAGATCAATTCACCGGGGTGTTTCATGGTTGTTTTTGATCACTTAAGCGCCAACGGCATGCGAGGATGCTATGTGAGTGGTCCGCACTCTGAATCAAGGAACGTACCCAAGTCCACCGCATAAGCTAAAAATTGAAACTGAAATCGTTAGAGTCTGTATAGCTTGTTTGTTCTTGTTTTGGATCATGTCTATGAGGTATGGGAAGGTGTATGGATGATTACAACCTCAATTGATCCAACCAAACTTCGTATTCAAATCTTATGGCGCTTTTGCAAGTTTTGAAAACATGAAATGAAAACTGATTTTTAGCTTTGATCAAGTTGTTTTAAGTTTGCAACAAGTTTGTTAAGGATTATGGAACATGTTGGACACCAATTTTCATCATGTTTCCATTGGGATTTTCAAAATGCTATGCTTGGCAATTTTGCTCTATGATACTTGATTTTCAAGAAAGAAGAAAAGCATGGATTTGTGTATTTATTTTGGTGTCATGAACTTGAATTTGATGAGCTATTTATAGACAAGAGGTTCAAATGTTAGGCAAGCAATTGACATTGGTAAATTTGACTTGCCTTAGAGGGCAAGTTAGTCATTTTGCCATAAATGCAAAGGAAACTTCCTTTAACCATGGTTAAAAATTCAACTTGATCCTATCTCTTTGCAATTACTTCTCACTGATATTTATCAGCTCTAATCCTCAATTGGCAAGGTTGCATGCTTCTAGAACAAGAAAATGCAAAATGACCTATAATTTGATGCTTTGATCTTTGAAAATCAAGTGTCATGAGGCATTATGTTTCAATTTCAAAAGTATAGCTAGCCTTCATGGATTTTGAATTTCTTGGACATTTTGGAAAGATCTTTCCACAAGCTACAAATTTCATGTTTTGAGTTTTTTCAAATTCCAATTGGAACTAGGTGAAAAAATGGCTTGAAGTTTGAAAAAAATGTGAAATTTCAACACTAGAAATTTTTCTAAGTTATAGAAATTTTGACTTTTTGTTGACTTTTCCAAATTCTTTGATTTTTTATGATCATGATGGATCATTTGAAGTATTTTGATGATGGACAAAGTTTTGTTTTGAAAATTTTGATCAAAAGTCAAAGTTTGACTTTTCTGTGTAGATGAAATTTCATCAGATGTTTCTTAAAACGACTGATGAATTTCGTAACTGTGATGATTTGAATTCGTAAATTAGGTCAGGATGTTATATCTAAGATATGATGACCAATCTCTATCCAAAAAGTCATCCATCGCTCAAAAGTCGAGAAATCTCCCGCCGATCAAACCCTAATTGGTCGATCCTTGATTGCTCGGAGAAAATTTGACATCCGATGCTCAGAGGTTGATGATTTGATCAAGATAGATCAGATGAGAAAATCTCAAACCCTAATTGTTTAGCTTTTGAATCGATGAAAACTGATGAAACCCTAATTTTGGCTTGCAAAGATTATACCGACATGCCGTTCGAATCTAGTTGTGCGTATGATGCAAATGCAAAGTGGTATATTAGGTCAAAATTTAGATGATGATGTCATAATGTATGTTATGACATTCAGTGACATTCAGCCTTAATCTCGTTTTTAGATTTTCGTAGTTTGTTGAGTCGCTATATTATGTTTTTCTCACGTTACTAGAATGCATGCTACGTGGTCGCTAGGTTAATCTTAGTTAAACCTAAATTGGTTGTTGAAAAGACCATGTTTTTAGGATTAAATTAATGAACCCTAGCTATCTTTATGGAAGCCCAAAACCAAGTTTCGATCGCTTTATAAAAGGAATTAACTTTATATACTGGCCGTGCTCCTAGTATGATATTGAAGGTTCAAGTTTGTTATTTGTGTAATCGTTAGGAGAGTTAACAGCTGCACTTGTGTAATTTAGTTTCTCAGAGCCAAGCTACTATCAATTGATTAGTGCCTGGACTAGGATTTGTTTGTAAGGGTAGTTTATCACCAAAGCTTTGAAGCACGAGTGTTTGTCTCTTGATTAAAAGCTAAGCAAGATCAAGATAGTTTATTGAAGTGTGTCTTCACAATTCAATTATTCAATAGGTTGATATCACTGTGATCGAGGGGGAGTGAGAGAACTCCATCTAGGACTTAGGAAGTTGCTCAGGTTTTAAGTGAAGGAGATAAACTGTTGGTTTATTCCCGAATTAATTCTACTACAGTGAATTTCCTCCGGCTTGGTAGCCCCTGATGTAGGTGTTGTTAGACACCGAACTGTAAACAACTTATTGTGTTCTTTACATTGCTTATATTTATTGTGTGAATTGTTAACAGAGTGTCGATAGTGTGTCATAACATTCTCTCGATATCACGATCCGCTGCCAGAATTTCAATTGGCATCGAAAGGTGCACCTCGATCGTTATTTCGGGTGAGATTTAGGATAATAGTTTCCGCATAATGGATAAGGAAGGAGGATTGGAGGTAGACCACCTATTCTGGATGGGTCTAATTATGAGTACCGGAAACCCCGATGGTTGCCTTCTTAAGATCGAGATATTAAAGCTTGGAGAGCTGCTGACAAAGGATGGAAACATCCCACCAAGCTTGTGAAAGATGGGACTACTGTCTTGAAACCAGAGGAAGAATGGAGAAAAGAGGAAGAGGAGCTAGCTCTGGGGAACTCCAAAGCATTGAATGCCCTATTCAATGGTATTGACAGAAATATCTTCAGACTAGTTCATCAATGTGAGCTGGCCAAGGATGTTTGGGACACCCTCAAAACTACTCATGAGGGGACATCCAAGGTGAAGATGTCAAGACTTCAGATGCTCACTACCAAATTTGAGAATTTAAAGATGAAAGAAGATGAGACTATTCATGAGTTTCACATGAATATTTTGGAGATTGCCAACACCTCAGGAGCACTTGGTGAAAAGATGTCAAGAGAAGTCGGTGAGAGATTTCTCTCCGCCTAAAAGGTTTGCAATGAAAGTAACTGCAATAGAGGAGGCTCAGGACATCAGCATCTTGAAGGTTGAAGAACTTATTGGATCTCTTATGACCTTTGAGATGGGAATCAGTGAAACTGTTGACAAAAAGAACAAGAGCATAGCACTTGTATCCAATACTGAAGAAGGATGCAAGGTGGAAGATGAAGAGAAGATATCTGAAGCTATAGCCATGCTTGGAAGACAGTTCAACAAACTCATCAAGAGGATTGATCCAAAGTCAAGGTCAAATGTCAAGGACATTGCATCTGACATCAGCAGATCTTATGACTCTAGCAGAAGATCCAAGTCAGAGGAAAAGGGAAGTCAAGACAGTGGAATCCAATGTCATGGATGTGAAGGATTTGGACATATTAGAGCTGAATGTCTGTCATACCCCAAAATTTGCCCTCCATCTACTCAAGAGATTCCATACATCCATGCTCAAGGATTCTTCAAGAGTTGATCAGACAAACTCTCTCCTAGACAATCAACCCAAATTAGGGTTTGGTATCTCTCAAGTCAAGATGGATTTCCAACATCTCCAATGGTCTTCATGCCTCCTCATATGCTTCAAAGATTCTCCATGTCAAGTTTCAAGCCTCACAAGTCAAGTTTCGCATAATCGCTCGATGGTCGAAAATCGGGTGTATTGGACAAAAAGTCAACTGTGGTCAACATACAGTCAAAACTTCTGATTTTTGGTCAACATCCTCATTTTGAAGTTACATCCATCATTTGATCAAGGGTTGATCATGATTCATCAAGAGAACTCAAGATTTGCTCAAAAGTCAAACTTTCTAAATTAGGGTTTCTAGGTGAAAAGTCAACTGAACTTTGACTGATCATAACTTTTTCATACTTTCTCAGAAATTTTCCAACCAAAGCTCATTTTGAAGGAAATTCAATTCTCTACAACTTCATGTCTCACAAGAATGTCCACAAAATGCTTCATTTGAGAGGTATAGCTCAAAACATTACAGGTCATTTTCAAAGTCAACAAAAAGTCAACTTTTGTTTTGAAGATATATTGAGCATGGTAACCCAATTGAGATGAAACCAAAGACATTGTTTAGAGGACTCTTAGAGCTTCCAAAAGTCCAAGAACACTCAAAAATATGGAAAATTGAGCAAGATACACTCTTCGAAGTTGGGAAATTTTGGACAATTGCACAAAAGGACATTTTGGTCAAAATGCAAAATTTTCCAAATGGGCCTATAATCTTTGATCCAAACTTGTTCATAACAATATTCTTGACCCATAAATGCTTGGAAAAGGTGATTTTCTATTTTCATGATTTATATTTGAATTTTACAACATTTAATTCAAAAATAAATTATGTAAAATATGAAAATTAAGTTTTTTTCAAACAAGTTGATTTATATCTCTCTTAATGTCCAAGAAAGCCCACACCAATTGCCAAATTCGTGACTCATGCATATGGAAAGGAAAAATCAATTTTTTCAAATATTTGATTTGAATTTATTGAAAAATATTTGCACATTCAATATGTGATCTTTTTTGCTTGCTTTTGCCATCCAATTCTCTCCTATAAATACCAAGCAAGAGTGCAAACCCCGAGGATAAACCCTAACCCTAAAAACCACCCAAAACTTTGCAAAATTTTCATACACTCTTAAAAATTTGAATTCTTATCTCCAGCCGTTCTCAGCCCGATCTAGCCATCCATTCTTGCTCGTGAGACTCTGTGAGTCATAATCATCCATTACTTGAAGCTACAAGTGCCCGTAACACGAAGAACACATTGTCTGATTTGGTAAACTTTCAAAATTCAATTTTATTATCCATGCATTGTTAACGCTTTTGTGTGTTTATATGAACTCGGACACCCTTTAGGTCATGAATGATGCATTACATGCAAGCATGAACGTCCAGAATTCGAATCACCATCGTTAGGGCAGTTTTGGTTGTCTGTATCGTATCTTGTTTTCCAGGCCGATTCAGGCAAACGGACTCGCCATTGTGTTCGCAGCCCGATTTAGGGGGTAGGATCCTCCTTTCCGCTTAATCTTCGATTTTGGTGTTCAAATTGTGTCTCATCGGAGAAGACGATCGAGCTAGGCTCCCGCCGCTGAAAACGCTGACCCGCGGCTTGCGTGGCTATGGCGATCTCGATCTGCTCATCCATCCAAATGAGGACCCCACCATGCTGATTGTGCTTTGACCTCCAGGGCGACGCTGTTGCTCATCATCCCACGCTTCGATTCCAAACACAGTGCAAGTCGCAGTGGTTAAGTCATTCCTCGCTGCCGACACTTAGGGTCACGAGTTCGATTCTCACTGGACCAGATTGTATTCTTTTTACAAACTTTGCACTATTTTCTTATTTTTCCATATTTCCATATTTTCTAATATTTTGCACTATTTTAATTTATTTTCACAATTTTATTTTGCATTAAAAATTACCAAAAATATTTTCTTTTTACATTTATATTCTGAAAATCTTTATTTAATTTAATAAATTAAAATGTAATTTTTGCATGCATATTTATTTTATTCATAATTTTGCATTTAATTCACTTTTAATTGCATTTTAATTATTAAATCTTTCCAAAAATTCCAAAAAATTATTTTAATATATTTATCTTATTTACAGCATATATTAATTTTCTCATATTTAAAATTGCATTTTTTCTAACATTTTCTCTTATTTCGATTTCATCATATTTTCCGATTTCTAGTTTGTTTCACAGTGTTAATCCGATCCCATTTATCTTCCGCTTTTACTTTATTTTTCAATAATGTAATTGCATATGGGTTGTAATAGTTTTAATTTAGGGTTTTACTTTCCGCACCCTAATTATGTATCTCGCCTAAAGCCATGTAATAGCGAGGTTTACTTTCCGCACTTACATTTCCGCCTTTACATTCCGTGATTTTAATTTCCGCACCTATAAACCGCTAGTAATTAGGCGTGTATGGCAAGATAATAAATTGAACATAGCCCACTAATCTTCAAGATAAAAATACTGAATTTGACACACTTCTCACACACGCACCTCTTAGGTAATTCTCTCGCTGCCTTTACGAATTCAAATGGTCATGTCCTCGAACGTAGAGGTATTCTAGCACCGTTGCCTTCAAACAAATCATCATAGTCCCTTCGATACAAAGATCATAAGACCCACGATGTCACCTCCGAATACATGATCTTGACCCTCGATTGTCGCCTATGAAAAATGATGATAGTCCCTTCGAATGTGCTAGGATACTTCCTACAAGTTGCCTTCTATGACCATCCGTTGTCCCTACGTTTGTCCCGCTTACATCCAACGAATGGAGCTACCTACTAACTAATGGTATGGATAGCGCTATTCTAAAGGAAAGTAAAAATACGAAAACGACCAATTCTGAGTAGGTAATAAAGACTTTTAGTTGCTTGCTCTATCAAATATTTTTCACACCTCACACTTTTTTCCAAATTCAAATTCTTTTCAAAACGAAACATTTCCGAACACTTTGTATACATTCCTACATGAATCATTACAAAGTCAAAGCGAAATGCCTTTTCAAAACATTCTTTCAAACACACAGAAAGCACATTTTTCAAAGTGATCTAAGAGCAACTAAGAGCCCGTAGATAACTACGGATGGAAAGGGGTGCTAATACCTTCTTTTCATAACCATTCTCCCACTTTAATCTAAACGAAGGTCTTTTTCTGTACTTTTACCTTCCTTAATTGGATAAAATAAAAGTCGGTGGCGACTCTGCTATCCGCACATTTAGATACAAAATCCATCAAAGTCTTCACCGACATGTAATCATGACACTGGGACACACCCTAAAGAGAGAATTATCTTAGGGTTTCTAGATAACCTTTATTGCTTTTTGTTTGACTTGTATGCTTTATCTTTAAGGGTTGCTTGGGTATTATAATTGGGGATCCTACACCCGGATCCGGTTTTTTAGGTAAGTAGCATTAGATCATCGCGACCGCTAGACGACAACTAAACGGTCAACATGATGGCCACGTTAGCGTGACACTTTGGTTGTCCCGATACTCCTCATTCACAAGTTGATAGTATTTGGCTTCGGTGTCATCAAGCGCTAACTAAACTTTTAGAACCTTAATTGACCCATCTTAGCCATTGAAGGTAGTGAGATGGCCGGCTTGGTGTAGACCGAGGTTGGTTGATACTCGATGCTACGCCATTGAGATCAAACTTTGGGACATTTTCGATCGACCACTTGGTAGTTGAAATAAGCGCCTACGAGGAAGATCTATGATATGAGATTCCTAGAACCCGTTACTATTATAGGACAGATGAACCAACTCAAACTTTTGGTGGGTAATCACCTATACCTCTTGCAAGCCTTAAACCTAGGCTCATTGTGTGATTTGTTTGTGTGTGCCAAACATGACATCATGACATCATCCGCATTGCATATCATTTCTAACTATTTCAAGGACCTAGGGATTTATCTTTGCCTGCTTTGTAGGAGTATTATGGCTTCTAGAAAGACTATCCGAATCAACTTCATGGGTATATCTTCTCACCAAAGAATTGGTTTCGTAAATTCCCACCATGCTCATTCATCAAAAGACATGGTTATCTACTTGATTTGGTTATCTCCGGTTTTGAAGAAGACATGATGCATGTCCTATTCCAGTTCTTTGATCCAAAACACCATTGCTTCACATTTCCAGATTATCAGTTGGTTCCTACCTTGGAAGAATTCTCTAAGCTACTGGGGTACCTATTCTGACCAAATACCATTCACCGTTTAGAAAAGGTTCCTAAGTATGAAGACATTGCATCCGCCTTACATCTTAAGCGCCCAGACATTGAAGCCAATTGGGAAACCAGAAGCGGAGTTAAGGGTTTACTTTCCAAGTTCTTAATTAAGAAAGCCCGAGAATTCCTCAAAGTTATGAGTTTCCATGCATTTGAAAACATTGTGGCCTTGCTAATCTATGGTTTGGTTCTATTTCCTAACTCGGATCAATTCATAGATGTCAACGCCATCAAGTTATTCCTTACCCGCAATCCAGTGCCTACCTTACTTGGAGACATCCTACATTCTCTCCACACTCGTACTACTAAGAGACAAGGAACTCTCATGTGTTGCATTCCGTTATTATCCAGGTGGTTTATTTCGCACCTTCCTCCATCAGTTTTGAAGAACGAACAAAGGTTGAGATGGTCTCAAAGGCTAATGCTACTCTCTCATTCAGATATCCGTTGGAGTCTTTTCTCTCAAAAGGATTTCACCTTCATTGAGCGTTGTGGAGAATTCCCTAATGTATCACTACTTGGTATAAGGGGAGGTATTACTTACAACCCTTCTCTAGCTCTACGGTTTGGTTTTGCTCAAGAGATGGTCCGCATGATATGCTTCTCCAAGATGTTGTGTTCGACTCACAATCACGATCTCCTAATTATCGATTAAGGTTTATACACGCTGGGGCATGGTAAAGAAGACCGATACCAAGACTTTGGGGCACCGTAACTCCATTCCTTGGGAACCTTACCTTAAATGGTGCGAGCTCGAGCTCAAAACCTCATGATGCCATTCACTGCTTTACTAGTAATTATGGAACCCGTTGCTATAGGTGACGAACCCTATATTATTTCCCATCCTGACATGCCTACTGATTTTGAAGACTTGAAGAGATCTTGGGTTCAGCTTAAAGAAGAGAGGGATACCTTTGAAGCTCAGTGTTATGCAAGTGAAAAGAAAGTGCTAGAGTTGACCAAGCTACTTCACGAGGAGCGGAGCATCAACGCCTACCTCAAGGCCAAGAGGAAGCGCCCATGGGAGACTTAGAGCCTGCTGATTTATATGCTTTTCTTTTATTATTTTGAACTACCTCTTGTACTTAAAAAGAAAAGAATAATAATGAGAAGTACTAATAAATGTTTGTTCATTGCTTGTTTAACAAATTTAAATCTCTAAGGTCCTTGAAAATATTGCATAGCATTCGCATAAACATTGCATATCATAGCATAACATTGCATCACAGGTACATTGAAGATTGGTTTTCTTATTCTCTCGCTATTTATTTTAGCGTAAATGGCTTGAACAGATCACAAAGATCTTCAAGCTCAGAATGCTCAATTCCAGGAGATGCTCACCACCTTAGCCCAAGGTCAGAAAGATCTGAAAGAGCTCATCACTAAGAAGAATCTTGAAGACAACAAGGATTTCCGGTATGAACAAATGCAAGCTGAGATAGCAGAGATGAGAATCCAGATGATGGGTCAGATGGCTCTTATCCAGAACTTAGCCCGGGGGCAAGAAGAATTGAGAGTCCTCATCAACGAGCTTCTCAAGTTCGAAGACAACCAGATGGTACGAACCACTAGAGTTGGGAATCCAAGCGTCACCCTACCTCCAATAAGATCAAAGTTATCTTTTCCACAAGGAAGAGGCAAGTCCGCATTGCTTCGCCAACAACAACAAGGTAATCATCCTAAGAAAGATACCCCCAGGAGACAATTTTCCAATATCAACATGTCGTTGTCTCAAGCATTACAACACATGTTGAAAGCAGAGTTCATTACTTTGAAGAATCCTCCTCAGCATGTCAACACTTCCTCTCCAAAGTACAATCCTAATGTAAGGTGTGCATACCACTCCAACAGCCTGTGGCACGATAATCGACGAATGTTGGGCACTGAAGAACAAGATTCAGGATCTGATTAATGAGAGGGTTCTCAACTTCACGCAAGATGGTCAGATTGAGTTATTCTACCATCCATCAAATATCGGAACTGCAGGGTGTGCAATCTAAAGTGATGAGTTTAGGCGGAGAAGCTTTCATTTATTTGAATTTTTAGTTATAATTTCTTCTGTTTGCTTGAACATTTATCCTTATGTTAAACTTTGGTTTTTTTTTACATTAATGCATTGCGCGTGTTTGTCTTGAAATAATCCATTCGTTTCACTATAATTAAATTGTGTTTTCTTACTGTTTGATATTCAACTCTTGTTAAAATGGTAAGCCTTTAGAGGGAGGATGACGATAACTATACCATAACTTACAAGATGCCGAATGATCGTGGCCGACGATGTAGTGCCTTGTTTCAATTCCCAAACAAAGGAGATATAAGGAAGTTAATCCCTAGTCAACCCTTTGAGCCTAAGGAGTAGAAGTTTTCTTTACACAAACTGAAACCCTTAATCATAACTCCGGTGGTAGTTTCTCGCTTAATCTAAATGTGCGGTCAATTACGACAAGTAATATCAAGATATCCTCCTAAGTCAAAATCCGTGATGGTGCCATGTGATCATTAAGTCGACAACAATATCTATCAAAAGAAAAGCTCGCTAAGTCAAAAACCTATGAAGGAGACTTAAGAGAAAATGAGACATCCCACTGATCAGTAACCTCAAAATAAATTCCTGCAAAAGTTAGGGATAAAAGTCAAAAGAGGTCACTACAAACCTCAACAAAGAAAGATACTACAAAAAATGATGGTTGTCTTTTCAAATAAACTTCCAGCTCAACCATCACCAAATGTAAGTGTTTCAATTCTAAGGATGCACAATTAATCGAACATAGGACTCAAGAACATCATGAGATCGGGTTGGGTACAAATAAGTTTTGAGCCATTATCCATTGTTTCTTAAACCGTGAACCAAGCCACGTTATAACCCTTAAAAGTCCTAACTGAAGCATGGTTAGTTCGAAAGCGTACTGTTATAAAAAGGTATCCTGACTCCTGTAAGGCTTACTATAACTCCTGAGTTGATATCATTTTGTTTGCAAATTTTGTTTTACTAAAAAAAAAATGCATTTCTACAAACTTCAAGACAGACACGAGCTTTGCATTTTAATACCACTGTTTGCATATGACTAAATGTTTGACAAACAGAGGATTTTGCATGACAAATATTCAATGGATAGAGGTTCTCCCCAATGGACAAAGTTGCTACAGATAAAGACATCTCTGGTAGCAAGCCTTTCCAATCAAGGGACATGACATGATATTATCCAATTCATCTGGGGCAATCACGTCAAGATTCAGAGATTCTCTCAAAGGTGCCGGATAACTAGGGGCATAGCCTACATCTGAAACGCTTGGGGCATGCTACATTGATCACAAGCTTAAGCCATTAAATTACTCGTTTATGCCAGTAATATCAGATGGTGTCAGCATCATTCTTCCATAACATGCCTCAGAAAACTACTCAAGAAGGTCAGGACTATCAGGATTGCTAAATCTAGAGGTTCACCAATAACTTCAAGCGTCAAGTACACCAGAATATTGATCTCAGAGGTAGATAAACTCCCACATACAAAAGGGCATATTCCAAGTGCTACAACGCTCACCACCATGAGCGGCAAAGACTTCCCACACTCGGTGAACGCAAACATAGTCAAAAAATACTACGCATAAAAGAGACCCGCTAGGTCGACGAACCTAGGCAAAAATAAGGGCATCCTGGCGAACCAAAAGGGTTCGGGCAAAAATTAAGGATATATACAAAACATGTACACCCGGCAAGTCGAAAACCTAAAAAGGCGGCTTGGGCAAAAAAGGGTATCCCGATAGACTGAAAACCCGAAAGGGCGGTCTAGGCAAAAGTTAGGGATTTAAGCGTATGGCTATGTCTCGTCCAGATCACCTACTTACAGCATCGAGATTCAAACAACAAGAATCGCTCAATCATTTTCAGTGCTCTAGGATTTGAGACGACGACTAAACTCACCAATATGCCCCCACAAAGTCACTTTCACAAGAAATACCTCCACAGGGTCATCTCTACAATCCCCACAGAGCCATCTCTCTCCTGCAAAGACAAATCTTCTCCAACGAAGTATTACTTTATCATTTCCTCTCCACAGAATTTCAACACAATAAGTTTCATCAGCTTTGAATGATCCTATCAGACTGATCGCTTTAAGTGATCCCAACAAGTTTCATCAGCTTTAAATGATCCCGACAAGTTTCATCAGCTTTAAATGATCCCGACAAGTTTCATCAGCTTTAAATGATCCCGACAAGTTTCATCAGCTTTAAATGATCCCGACAAGATTCATCAGCTTTAAATAATCCTATCAGATTCATCACCTCAAGTGGTCCTTCGAGCCTCGTCTACTCTAGCGTCCGTATCAGCTTTTCCATGTTACATCAGTCTCCAAGAAGTAACACTTCGTCCCCGGCCGGGATATCTATCTCCAGCAGAATACCTCTCGACAATTCCCCCTCTTCCCCAGCAGCAGTATCCAGACTTGAAACTTGGTCAGATAGTGCATTGGAGGAAACCTACACCTCTTATTCCTCAGCCAGAGATTACAACGGGCCCCAGATCCTTCTCAACCCGGGCTCCCGGCAACTATCAAACGCTCTCCAGCCAGATCTACACTCAAGATCCCCAATAGAGCACCTCCTAATTTTTCCCAGCAGGATCTACAAACAGGTCCCCAACAGATTGCCTCCCAGGCTCTCCCCAGCAGGGTCTATGTATGAGATCTTCAACAACGTGTTTCTCGATCTCTGCCATCTTCAACAATATCTAGGCCCCAAGACTTGGTCAGATAGTGCATCGGAGGAATCAAAATTATCTTTCTTCTCAGGATTTCATCCCCGAGCAGAAGTCAGAAATCCTCAAACAGAACATCCGCATCTTCTTCAAGATGGATATGTTTTGAAATATCACGACATCTATCATTCATGCATTTCTCATAAAGTCATAATTCATGCATACATCATTCATATACATTGTCATGCATCATACTTTGCATAAAACTAACAATATTCTATCAAAGTTTCTCTTGTTTTTTCCAAAACAGGTGAAAGTCACTTCTGACGCAAACAGGTCCAGGATTAAGCCCCGAATCGACGGGAAAACTATCTAAAAGACCGCCATTGGTTGTCCCCCGACGATTGGTCCAGGATTAAGCCCCGAATCGACGGGAAAACTATCCGAAAGACCGCCCTTGGTTGTCCTCCGACGACTGGTCCAGGATTAAGCCCCGAACTACGACGAAAAAACTATCTGAAAGACCGCCCCTAGCTGTCCTCCGACAACTGGTCCAGGATTAAGCCCCGAACTACGACGGGAAAACTATCTGAAAGACCGCCCCTAGCTGTCCTCCGACAACTGGTCCAGGATTAAGCCCCGAACTACGACGGGAAAACTATCTGAAAGACCGCCCTACGTCCTCCGACACTGGTCCAGATTAAGCCCCAATCTCGACGGGAAAACTATCTGAATAACCGCCTCGTTGTCCTCCGACAACGGATCCAGGATTAATACCCGGAGCTAGACGGGAAACCCTATCCAAACGATCATGAGTTATCCTCCGATAACAGGCAGTGGATCAACGCCCGATGCACAACAGGGAAATATCCACACTTTGCCAACTACTATCCCCTCAGAATGGTCGACACGAAGATCTACTCTGACTCTCTTATTATCATCAACAGCAACTACAGAGTCTACGACGACCCGCTTGCCTTGGATGGCATCTTAAGCCCATCTCCGACCACTTATCAACATTCTCCCACTTTCGGAATGCTGCATATTTGGTTAAAAACCAATACAAATCAATAACTTCATTCAAGGATGAGCACGAAGTCTAAACGTACGACTCCTCCCAGATGGCATCTTAAGCCCATCTCCATGCTCCTTCCAGAAATATCTACCGAGCCTAGCGTACGGTTCACCCCCGGCATCATCTTTCCAGATGGCATCTTAAGCCCATCCCCGGTGGTTCTCCTATCAACAATCTCGAGTCTCGCGTACGACTCATTCCCCAGTGAAGTCTCCAACGTTTTCCAAATGGCATCGGTAAGCCCATTCCCGTATCATCTCACATCGAGTGCAAATTTTCAGGTGTACTCGAGTGTTCAATCATCTTCTACCTCCAGGTCCCGAAAGGCGAACATGCCAATCTAACCTTCCAGTACAAGAAGATTGAATAGGCAGCACATACCCCAAAATTTTCCTCCATCTACTCAAGAGATTCCATACATCCATGCTCAAGGATTCTTCAAGAGTCGATCGACAAACTCTCCTGACAATCAACCCAAATTAGGGTTTGGTATCTCTCAAGTCAAGATGGATTTCCAACATCTCCAATGGTCTTCATGCCTCCTCATATGCTTCAAAGATTCTCCATGTCAAGTTTCAAGCCTCACAAGTCAAGTTTCGCACAATTGCTCGATGGTTGAAAATCGGGTGTATTGGACAAAAGTCAACTCGTGGTCAACATACGTCAAAACTTCGATTTTGGTCAACATCCTCATTTTGAAGTTACATTCATCATTTGATCAAGGGTTGATCATGATTCATCAAGAGAACTCAAGATTTGCTCAAAAGTCAAACTTTCTAAATTAGGTTTCTAGGTGAAAAGTCAATCAACTTTGACCGATCATAACTTTTCATACTTTTCTAAATTTTCCAACCAAAGCTCATTTTGAAGGAAATTCAATTCTCTACAACTTCATGTCTCACAAGAATGTCCACAAAATGCTTCATTTGAGAGGTATAGCTCAAAACATTACAGGTCATTTTCAAAGTCAACAAAAAGTCAACTTTTTGTTTTGAAGATATATTGAGCATGGTAACTCCAATTGATATGAAACCAAAGACATTGTTTAGAGGACTCTTAGAGCTTTCCAAAAAGTCCAAGAACACTCAAAAATATGGAAAATTGAGCAAGATACACTCTTCAGAAGTTGGGCAATTTTGGACAATTGCACAAAAGGACATTTTGGTCAAAATGCAAAATTTTCCAAATGGGCCTATAATCTTTTGATCCAAACTTGTTCATAACAATATTCTTGACCCATAAATGCTTGGCAAAGGTGATTTTCTATTTTCATGATTTATATTTGAATTTTACAACATTTAATTCAAAAATAAATTATGTAAAATATGAAAATTAAGTTTCTTTTTCAAACAAGTTGGATTTATATCTCTCTTAATGTCCAAGAAAGCCCACACCAATTGCCAAATTCGTGACTCATGCATATGGAAAGGAAAAATCAATTTTTTCAAATATTTGATTTGAATTTATTGAAAAATATTTGCACATTCAATATGTGATCTTTTTTGCTTGCTTTTGCCATCCAATTCTCTCCTATAAATACCAAGCAGCATGTGCAAACCCTGAGGACGAAACCCTAACCCTAAAAACCACCCAAAACTTTGCAAAATTTTCATACACTCTTAAAAATTCGAATTCTTATCTCCAGCCGTTCTCAGCCCGATCTAGCCATCCATTCTTGCTCAGGAGACTCCCAGGAGTCATAATCATCCATTACTTGAAGCTACAAGTGCCCAGAACACGAAGAACACATTGCTCCGATTTGGTAAACTTTCAAAATTCGAATTTTATTATCCATGCATTGTTAACGTTTCTTGTGTGTTTATATGAACTCAGGACACCCTTTAGGTCATGAATGATGCATTACATGCAAGCATGAACGTCCAGAATTCGAATCACCATCGTTAGGGCAGTTTTGGTTGTCTGTATCGTATCTTGTTTTCCAGGCCGATTCAGGGCAAACGGACTCCGCCATTGTGTTCGCAGCCCTCGATTTAGGGGGGGTAGGATCCTCCTTTTCCGTTTAATCTTCGTATTTTTGCAGGTTCAAATTGTGTCTCACCGGAGAAGACGACCGGAGCTAGGGCTCCGGCGTCGTTGAAAACGTTGACTCCGGCGTGGGCTTGCGTGGCGTTATGGCGATCTCTGATTCGTTCATCCATCCAGCGAGGACCCCACCATGCTGATTGTGCTTTGACTCCTCCAAAGGGCGACGCGTGTTGCTCATCATCCCATGTTTCTGATTCCAAACACAAAGTGCAAGCTGGCGCAGTGGTTAAGTCATTCCCTGTTGCCAGATACCCTAGGGTCACGAGTTCGATTCTCAGCTGGACCAGATTTGCATTCTTTTTACAAACTTTGCACTATTTTCTTATTTTTCCATATTTTCATATTTTCTAATATTTTGCACTATTTTAATTTATTTTCACAATTTTATTTCTGCATTAAAAAATTACCAAAAAATATTTTCTTTTTTACATTTATATTCTGAAAATCTTTATTTAATTTAATAAATTAAAAATGTAATTTTTGCATGCATATTTATTTTTATTCATAATTTTGCATTTAATTCACTTTTAATTGCATTTTAATTATTAAATCTTTTCCAAAAATTCCAAAAAAATTATTTTAATATATTTATCTTATTTACAGCATATATTAATTTTCTCATATTTAAAATTGCATTTTTTCTAACATTTTCTCTTATTTCGATTTCATCATATTTTCCGATTTCTAGTTTGTTTCACAGGTTAATCCGATCCAGACGATTCTTCCGTTTTTACTTTATTTTTCAATAATGTAATTGCATATGGGTTGTAATAGTTTTAATTTAGGGTTTTACTTTCCGCACTCCTAATTATGTATCTGCCCCAAAGCCATGTAATAGCGTAGGTTTACTTTCCGCACCTTTACATTTCCGCCTTTACATTCCGCATTTTAATTTCCGCACCCTATAAACTGCTAGTAATTAGGCGTGTATGGCAAGATAATAAATTGAACATAGCCCACTAATCTTCAAGATAAAAATACTCGAATTTGACACACTTCTCTCACACACGCACCTCTTAGGGTAATTCTCTCTCGTTGCCTTACGAATTCAAATGGTCATGTCCCTCGAACGTAGAGGTATTCTAGCACCGTTGCCTTCAAACAAATCATCATAGTCCCTTCGATACAAAGATCATAAGACCCACGATGTCACCTCCGAATACATGATCTTGACCCTCGATTGTCGCCTATGAAAAATGATGATAGTCCCTTCGAATGTGCTAGGATACTTCCTACAAGTTGCCTTCTATGACCATCCGTTGTCCCTACGTTTGTCCCGCTTACATCCAACGAATGGAGCTACCTACTAACTAATGGTATGGATAGCGCTATTCTAAAGGAAAGTAAAAATACGAAAACGACCAATTCTGAGTAGGTAATAAAGACTTTTAGTTGCTTGCTCTATCAAATATTTTTCACACCTCACACTTTTTTCCAAATTCAAATTCTTTTCAAAACGAAACATTTCCGAACACTTTGTATACATTCCTACATGAATCATTACAAAGTCAAAGCGAAATGCCTTTTCAAAACATTCTTTCAAACACACAGAAAGCACATTTTTCAAAGTGATCTAAGAGCAACTAAGAGCCCGTAGATAACTACGGATGGAAAGGGGTGCTAATACCTTCTCTTTTCATAACCATTCTCCCGTACTCAGAATCTAAACGAAGGTCTTTTTCTATACTTTTACCTTTCCTTAATTGGATAAAAATAAAAGTCGGTGGCGACTCTTGCTATCCGCACATTTGGATACAAAAATCCATCAAAGTCAGTTCACCGTATTACAATGTCCTACCTTTCTTAAGAAACAAAAGAGAGGAATGACTGTTACTTGGTCTGATGGTGAATCAAGTAGTGACTCTGAAGAGGAATCAGCCAAACTTGCCACTGCACCTTCAGAAAGTGGCAATTCTGGTAATGACTCTAGTGATGAGGAAGTGACTTTTGAAGAACTTGCTGATACTTACAAGAAGCTGTTTATCAGAAGTGGTGAAGTATGTCAGCAAAATGAAAAACAGAAAAAGTTGATTGAGAAGTTGGAGGCAGAAAATGTGAAGCCTGGAAGCTGAGAAGAAGGAAAATACAATCACTATAAGTCATCTCAACAGTGAAATTATAGTGTTGAATTCCAAGCTTGACCATATGACTAAGTCTGTCAAAATGCTGACCACTGGGACTGATAAGTTGGAAGAAATCCTTCAGCTTGGACAAAATGCTGGAAATAAGCATGGTCTAGGATATGTGGCTGAAAAGGAACTTGTTAGTGACAAGAAAAGGAAAAGACATGGGAAACCAAAGTCAAAGCAGATGTCACAACATAAAACAGGAAATGTTTCTGGCTCAGGGCATGTGGCTGCAAAGAAATTTGCTGATAACAAGAAGAAGAACAGACCTAATATGACAATGTCAAAGCAGATGTCACAACATTGGGGTCAATATCAGGATCAGAGAAACATGAATAAAAAGTTTCAAAGATGGAGATGTCACCATTGTGGAAGGTTTGGACACATAAAACCTTTCTGCTATAGGCTACATGGATACCCTAATCAGACTCCCTATGTTAAGGCTGAGAACATCAAGGTACCCTACACTCAAAAGTGGAAAAAGAGGACTGCAGCATTGATAGCTCATACTTCTCTTAGAGTGTCTGCCAAGGAAGATTGGTACTTTGACAAAGGTGTTCCAAGCATATGATCGAATAAAAACCCATCAATAATGTCAAACCTCATTCTACTAGCTTTGTTACTTTTGGAGATGGAGCTAAAGGAGAAATCAAAGGTGTTGGAAACTTGGATTGCTCTGGAGTTCCAAACCTAAATGGAGTGTTACTGGTAAAAGGCTTGACTGCTAACCTCATAAGCATAAGTCAGCTATGTGATATGGGATTCAAAGTCAACTTCACTAGGTCTGAATGTCTTGTAATCAATGATAAATAAGAAGTAGTTATGAGAGGAGTCAGATCAAAGGACAACTGCTACATGTGGGAATCTGAGAACACCAACCTCTCTTCTGTATGCTCTACAGACAAAGATGAAAAGGAGGTAAAATTGTGGCACCAAAAACTTGGTCATCTGCATCTCAGAGGAATGAAAAAGATCATTTCTATGGAGGCTGTCAGAGGGATACCAAGACTCCATATTGATGAAGGGAGAGTCTGTGGTGAGTGTCAGGTTGGAAAGCAAACCAGAATGTCACACCCAATGTCTAGACATCTGACCACTTCTAAAGTGCTGGAGCTGCTACACATGGATTTGATGGGGCCTATGCAGGTTGAAAGCCTTGGTGGAAAAAGATATGCCTATCTTGTTGTGGATGACTTCTCCAGATTTACCTGGATAAACTTCATCAAAGAAAAATCTGATGTGTTTGATGTCTTTAAAGAGTTATGCAAAAGACTTCAAAGAGAGAAGGAAAGCTGTATTGTCAGAATAAGAAGTGACCATGGAAAGGAATTTGAGAACAGCAAGTTTGATGAATTTCGCTCCTCGTAGAGAATCAATCATGAGTTTTCTCTCCTATAACACCTCAACAAAATGGGGTCAAGAAAGAATAGGACTATACAGGAATCTGCCAGAGCAATGATTCATGCTAAGAAACTTCCTATTCATTTTTGGGCTGAAGCTATGAATACAACCTGCTATGTTCACAACAGGGTCACCTTAAGAAAGGGAACTTCCTCCACCCTATATGAACTATGGAAGGGAAGAAAACCAACTGTGAAATATTTCCATGTGTTTGGTAGCAAATGCTATATTCTGACAGATCGTGATCAAAGGAGAAAAATGGACTCCAAGAGTGATGAAGGCATTTTTATAGGATACTCCACTAACAGCAGAGCATATAGGGTATTCAACTCCAGAACCCAGGTTATGATGGAGTCTATTAATGTCATTATTGATGATCATCATCAGGAACACAATGTCCCATATGATGTTGAGACATGGTTTGAGACATCACCACAAGTACCTGATAAGGATGATGTACCTGCTCCTACTCCACCAAAATCTGAACCAGAGGAAGCCAACAAAGATCCTTCCATCAGAATTCACAAAGATCATCCAAAGGAACTCATCATTGGAGATCCAAACAAAGGTGTCATTACAAGGTCCAGAGAAACTGTCTCAAACTCTTGCTTCGTGTCAAAAATAGAGCCAAAAAATGTCAAAGAAGCTCTTAGTGATGAATTCTGGATTGGAGCAATGCAAGATGAATTGAACCAGTTCAAGCAACATGAAGTATGGGAGTTAGTTCCTAGACCAGAAGGAACAAACATCATTGGCACAAAATGGATCTACAAAAACAAGTCTGATGCAGAAGGGGTTGTCACCAGAAATAAAGCAAGACTTGTTGCTCAGGGTTACACTCAAGTTGAAGGGATTGACTTTGATGAGACTTTTGCTCCAGTGGCTAGACTGGAATCAATCAGGCTGTTACTAGGGGTTGCTTGCATTCTGAATTTCAAATTATTTCAGATGGATGTGAAAAGTGCCTTCCTAAATGGCTACTTGAATGAGGAAGTATATGTAGAATAGCCTAAAGGATTTGTGGATCCAAGTTTTCCTGATCATGTCTACAAATTAAGGAAATCCCTATATGGACTAAAGCAAGCTCCTAGGGCCTGGTATGAAAGGCTAACCAAGTTCCTTACAGACACAAAGGATACAGGAAAGGAGCCTTGGATAAAACCCTCTTTGTCAAGAATGAAGGAGGAAAGATAATGGTGGCTCAAATTTATGTGGATGACATAGTATTTGGTGGAATGTCAGACTCAATGGTGAAACATTTTGCCAATCAAATGCAAGCTGAGTTTGAAATGAGTCTCATGGGAGAGTTGACCTACTTTCTTGGACTGCAAGTCACACAGATGGAAGACTCAACATTCCTTTCACAGAGCAAATATGCAAGGAACATTGTCAAAAAGTTTGGAACGGAGAATGCCAGCCATAAAAGGACTCCTGCTCCCACACATGTGAAGTTGTCCAAGGACACAAGTGGTGAAAAGGTAGATCAAAGTTTGTATAGAAGCATGATAGGGAGCTTGTTGTACCTAACAGCCAGCAGACCTGACATTGCATTTGCCGTTGGGGTATGTGCCAGATACCAAGCTGAACCTAAAGTAAGTCACATTAACCAGATGAAAAGAATTCTGAAGTATGTGAGTGGAACTTGCAATTATGGTATCCTGTATTTCCATGGATGTGAACCAATTTTGTCTGGTTATTGTGATGCTGACTGGGCTGGTAGTGCTGATGATAGAAAAAGTACTTCTGGAGGATGCTTCTTCTTGGGAAACAATCTTGTTTCTTGGTTCAGCAAAAAGCAAAACTGTGTGTCCTTGTCCACTGCTGAAGCTGAATACATAGCAGCTGGTAGCAGTTGTTCACAAATGGTCTAGATGAAACAAATACTGTCTGAGTACAATGTCACACAGGATGTCACGACATTGTACTGTGACAATCTGAGTGCTATTAATATTTCAAAGAATCCTATACAACACAGTAGGACTAAGCACATTGACATTAGACATCACTTCATCAGAGACCTTGTGGAGGATAAAGTGATTAAATTGGACCATGTAGTCACTGAACTTCAACTGGCTGACATTTTTACTAAAGCTCTTGATGCTAGTCAATTTGAGAATTTAAGGAGCAAACTGGGTATCTGTCAATATGAGGAATTGTAGCAATTAAGATTGCTTACAAGGAGGGGAAGAGACTTTTTATTTAAATTAATTATAAGTGGGTCACTTCATTATTTCCCTCTTATTTTTAAAAGTCTCAAGAATATGAAGAGACTCCTCCATATAATAGCCTCTTCAATTGAAAGTATCATATCCTCTCCCCCCAAAAGATACTCTCAAACTCTTTGTCATTCTTGGTTTCAGTTTCTCAACATATCTCAGAGAAATATGTCTTCCTCATCCTCTTCATCCCACGACTCTGGCTGTCCATCTCCTACAATGGCTGAGATTAGGGCGAGCGCTGCGGCCTTGAATGTTGAACCTGTGAAGATCTCTCCTCAGCGTTCCATGGCCACTGACCCTAAGAAGTCCCAGAACCAGCATGCACGGAATACTCAAAGGTCATCAGTTTCGTTCTCTGGGTAAGATCTCTGGATCATCCTCATCTGTTCCCTCTAGAGAAGGTACTATATACGTGCAAGAAACCATTGATAGGATAGTCACCAGGATCCTGAACGAAAATCTCTCTGTACCTGGCATTTCTGTTCCCCTTAACCAAAAGCTTGCTAGCCCTAGTTTAGCAGCTGATTCAGATGTCACAGGGGGGTGTTATGACATCTGATGATCACGTCCAGGCAACTCCTGTGGACTCTGATATTGATACTCCTGCTAATTCCCCTGTCAAAGCAAAGGGTGGTATCTCTGGTTCTCAAGTTGAGAAGATGACCAAAACTGGAACTTCTTCAAAGAAGTATAGAGTTAAATCTGTTGGTAGCTCAAGACCCAAGAGGACACCAATTGCCAAGAAAAGGAAAGCTCCTGAACCTGCAGAATCTGATCAAGATTCTGGTTTCAAGATTCAGGATGAACTGGTAGCTGGTAATGTTGCTGATGATGTTGCTTACAATGATAATGCTTCTTCAAGAAAGGAGAGCAACTGATTAGTTGTTGTGATGGTTCTTGTTTTTTGTTGTTTTTGTTCTGTTTGTTCTTGTTCTGTATTTTTTTTCCATTTTTGTTTGGATGATTGTAATTTACTGTTGACAGCATTGTACTCTTAACAATTGCTGGTACTTCCTTTAATTATATGATTGAATGCTTGGGGTAATTGTATTGTTTCCTTTGGCCCTTTATGGCTAAAAAGGGGGAGAAGAACTACTGTGTGACAGTAGTATTGGGAATTTGGGAAACTGTATGGAAATTTAAATTTTGAATGTGGGCAATTGTGGGAATTGTGGGAATTCTGTATGGGTAGAATTTATCTTATCTCTAAGTTCTAGTTTCTTTAAGCTTAGGATAGCTTAGAACTAGTTTGTCTTCACGCATAGGTACTGATAACTTAAGTAGTTTTAGCCAAAAATGTGCCAAAGGGGGAGTTTGTTAGTGTTTTAAGTTGGCATTAATTTTGGTAAAACTAGGCTATGGTAATGTCTTGATAAATGTCATGACATTCAGAGATTGAAGATAAATCCTACTTGACAAGGATGTTTAAAGGACAGCTCGAATCGAAGTTGAATGTCGGCTGGAAATTTGTAGGAATAGTCCGATGTCATAACATGTTATGACATTCGCAGACATTCTCGCTCGCAGAACTGCTTTTCCCGAGATTTTCAGGTAGTTTGTTGAGCTGCTATATTATGTTTTTCTCACATTAGAATGCATGCTCACGTGGCTGCTAGGTTAATCTTAGTTAAACCTAAATTGGTTGTTGAAAAGACCATGTTTTTAGGATTAAATTAAGTGAACCCTAGCTATCTTTATGGAAGCCCAAAACTGAAGTTTCAGGACTGCTTCTATAAAAGGAATTCAACCCTTATACTGCTGTTGTGCCCTGGTATGATATTGAAGGTTCAGCAGCTTGTTATTTGTGTACTGTTAGGAGAGTTAACAGTTGTACTTGTGTAATTCTAGTTTCTCTTGTGAGCCAAGCTACTATCAATTGATTAGTGCCTTGAACTAGGATTTGTTTGTAAGGGTAGTTTATCACTCAAAGCTTTGAAGCACGGGTGTTTGTCTCTTGATTGAAAGCTTTGAAGCAATATCAAGATAGTTTATTGAAGTGTGTCTTCACAATTCAATTATTCAATAGGTTGATATCACTGCTGTGATTGAGGGGGAGTGAGTAGGAACTCAGATCTAAGTAGGACTTAGGTTGAAGTTGCATTGGGTAGGTTTTAAGTGAAGGAGATAAACTGGTTGGTTTATTCCTTAATTAATTCTACTAATAGTGAGTTTCCCCGCTTGGTAGCCCTGGATGTAGGTGTTGTTAGACACCGAACCGGTAAACAACTTATTGTGTTCTTTATCATTGCTTATATTTATTGTGTGAATTGTTAATAGAGTGTTAGATAGTGTGTCATAACATTCTCTCGTGACATCACGATTCACGCCAGAATTTCGATATGATGAGCGCCATATTCCAATTCTTTGATTCGAAACATCACTGTTTTACTTTCCCAGATTATCAGTTGGTACCTACTTTGGAAGAGTTCTCTAAACTACTTGGGATACCCATTCTTGATCAAATACCATTCACCGGTTCAGAAAAAGTTCCGAGGTTTAAAGACATCGCATTAGCGTTACATCTAAAGCGGTCAGAGATTGAGGATAATTGGGAAACAAGAAGTGGAGTTAAGGGCTTGCTTGCCAAATTTCTGATAAAGAAAGCTCGAGAATTCCTAAACGCTATGAGTTTCCAAGCTTTCGAAGATGTTTTGACTTTGCTAATCTATGGTTTAGTGTTATTTCCTAATCCATATCAGTTCATAAATGTGAACGCCACCAAGATTTTCCTCACTCATAATCCTGTGCCTACCTTAGTTGGAGATATTTATCATTCTCTCCACACTCGTACCACGAAAAGATAAGGAACTCTCATATGTTGCATACCGTTATTATCCAGGTGGTTTATTTCGCACCTTCCTCAATCAGTAATGAAGAACGAATAAAGGGTGAAATAGTCTCAAAGGTTGATGTCCCTCTCTCATTCAGATATTCGTCGGTGTCTCTACTTTTAAAAGGACTACACTTTCATTGAACGTTGTGGAGAATTCCCTAATGTACCACTCCTTGGCATAAGGGGAGGTATCACTTACAACCCTTCTCTAGCGTTACGACATTTTGGTTATGCTCTAAGAGACGATCCTCATGATATGTTTCTCCAAGGCATTGTATTTGACTACGACAATTATCTCCAAGGTTATCGCCGAAGATTTGTGCACGCTTGGGGCATGGTGAAGAAAATTGACACCAAAACCTTTGGTCATAAAAATTCTATTCCTTGGGAACCTTACCTCAAATGGGTGATAGCTCACTCAAAACCTCATGATGCCATATACTACTATCCTGTTAGTAATTATGGAACCTGTTGCTGTAGTTGACGAACCTTATACCATTCTTCATCCAGACATGCCTACTGATTTTGAAGAATTAAAGAGATCACGGATTTAACTCAAAGAAGAAACGAATACATTCAAGCTCACTGCTACGCAAGCGAGAAAAAGTATTGGAGTTGACAAAGCTACTTCAAGGAGCAAGGCATCAACACTTACTTCAACACAAAGAGGAAGGCTCATGGGAGGCCTAAGCACTAGGAATTTCATTTTTTGTACTCGAACTTTCATTTGTACTTGCTAAGTCAACTAATATAAAAGTTTGTTTCTTGCTTGTTTTTACAAATTTAAACTCCTAAGGTCCTTGGAAACATTGCATTGCATAACATTGCATATCATTTTATAATGTACTTTGAAGACTGTTCTCTTATTCTCTCGTTGTTTATTTCTCAGAGAATGGCTCTCGAACAAACTGTCAAAGATCTCTAGGCTCAGAATGCTCAATTCTAGGAGATGTTCACCAATTTGGCCCAAGGACAGAAACATTTGAAGAAGCTCATCATCAAAAGGAAGAAGACCATTGACAATCCTAACATGGGGAAAAGGTACAAAGGTCTAGTCAAGGTAGTTAGACAATTTGAGTTCTCAGACAAGAGCGACGAAACTGAAGGAAGCGTCAAAAACAATGAAGGAAGCCATCATGAGTCTGAAAACGAAGAGGAAGACTATATGAGCGAGCAGTATCCTAACGATGAAAAGTACCAGCAACTTGAAGACCTCCTGAATGCCGTGGAGAATCTGAAAATGTCAGGGTTGAACTTTGATGATCTGAGTCTGGTTCACGGAGTAGTAATTCCCCGCAAGTTCAAGGTCTCTACCTTTTCTATGTATGATGGCATTTCTTGCCCGAAGCTGCATCTGAAGTCCTATATTCAGAAGATCCATCCTCATACTGGAGATAGGAACTTATGGATACATTTGTTTTAAGAAAGTTTGTCTGGAACACAGTTGAAGTGGTATTATCAACTGGAGAATACCCATATTCATACTTGGAACGATTTGGCAGATGCTTTCTACCAACAATACCAGTACGATGCTGAATTTGCACCAACCCGTATGCAACTACAAAGTATGGCTATGGGTCGGGACGAGAAGTTCAAATAGTATGCCCATAAAATGAGAGATTTAGCAGGCAGAGTTCAACCACCCTTGTCTAATAGGGAATTGGTTGACATGTTCATGGGAACGCTGACAGGCCCATTCTTCAATCATTTGATTGGAAACTCTTCAGTAGGATTCACCGAATGATATTGATAGGAGAACGATTGAAGTCGGAATCAAGAGCGGAAAGATTCAAGTCGAAACATCCTTTAATATCGCCAAGAGATCTTTGGCGTGAAGAAAGAAGCCAATGTCAGGTATGGTCAAAAGAACTGTGACAAAGCTGATCGCAATCAATCAGAAGCGCCAAGAAGACAGTTTACAAAGATCAACATGCCATTATCTCAAGTAATACAACACATGTTGAAAGTGAGCCGACATTGAGGGATCCTCCTCAGCACGTCAACACCTCTTCTCCAAAGTACAATCACAATGTAAGGTGTGCATACCACTAAAAGCTTAGGGCACGACACCAACAACCGTTGGGCCTCAAGAACAAGATTCAAGACATGATTGAAGCTCGAGAAATTAATTCGACCCTTATATCGAAACTTTGAATGTGACCAACGCACCAATGCTTGACCATGGTAAAAGTGCCAACGCCATTGAAAATGGCTCCTATATCTTTGATTTGAATGAGCTGACCATTCCCCTGATGACTGTCAATAAAGATTTGTTGCAAGCCGATTTATTTCCAAGATGTCCTGACGACTACCATTGGTGTGCATCTGAATTAGATGGATGTGCTTGGTTGAAGAGACATGTTCAACACATGATGGACAATTGAGAAGTGTTATTCCTAAAACCTCTGTCTATAGAGAGTCTTTGCGAAGATGTTTCTAAAGGTCTAAAGATCGAAGATATAAGCGTTTATACGTAGTATATGGATACCTGGGAAGCCAAGGAAAGTTTGATTTCAGTATACCGCTTCTGAAAGCTACAAGTTTGCAATCGAAGACATCAAGGCAACCGGATGGGGAGACGATTAACCCGAAGAATATGATGATGGAACATAATAAGGATCACCTCTGTCGATCCTGCACCCAGAGTGACACCTCTCATTATTACCTCACCCAGATCAATTCCATATTCCTCTAACAAAGTTATACCTTGGAATTATGGAGACGAAGTCTACTATCATGACGTCAAGCAAGAGCCATTAACCATTGAAGACAGTGTAGTTGAAGCTACAAATCCTGACATTGGCAATATCACCAGATCAAGCAAATTAACTCGAACCAGAAGATTGTTTTCTCCAGATATCTCTCCTCCGAAGGATACTACTACACCAGTTTATATTCCTGCTATCGAACCAACTCCTGAAGCTCGAGGGAAAGACAAAGTGACTCAACCTGCTCAGATAGAAGTACCAAAAAAATTTGATGAAGACACCTCCAAGCAAGAAATAGAGGAAATTCTGAAGATCATTAAGAAGAGTGACTATAATTTTGTGGAGCAGTTAGGACAAACTCCGTCCAAGATTTCCATGCTAGCTCTGTTGATGTGCTCCGAGGCTCATACTAAAGCCTTGGTGAAGTTTCTGAAGCATGCTCATATACCGCAAGATACTTTTGTTGACCAATTAGAAAGTTGTATTGCTAGCCTGACCGCAGACAATGGTTTAGGCTTTTCTGATGCTGACTTAACTCCCGCCGAAAGAAAACACAACGAAGCTTTGCACATCTCTATAGAATGCAAGGGCACTAAGTTATCTCATGTATTAATGGATATTGGCTCTGCTCTAAATGTCCTGCCGAAGAGCGCTCTTGAACGACTTAATGCTGAAGAAATGGTGTAAATACTTGGAAGAACCGACTTGTTTTGTTTTATGCTTGATCGCAAATGTTGCGGATAGCAAGAGTCGCCACCAACTTTTCTTTTATCCAATTAAGGGAAGGTGAAAAGAATAGGAAAATACCTTCGTTAGATTCTGAGTAAGGGAGGAAATTATGAAAAGGGAAGGTATTAGCACCCTTTCCATCCGTAGTTATCTACGGGCTCTTAATTGCTTTAGCTCACTTTGAAATTTGCTTTTTGTGTGTGTTTGAAAAGATTTTGAAAAGGCATTTCGCTTTGACTTCGTAATGATTCACGCTGTAATGTATACGAAGTGTTTGGAAATTTTTCGTTTTTAGAAAAGGAACTTTGTAATGATTCGCGCTGGAATGTATACAAAGTGTTTGAAAATGTTTTTTTAGAAAGTGTGAGGTGTGAAAAATGTTTTGATCGAGCAAGCAATTAAAAGTCTATTACCTACTCAGAATGGTCGTTTATGTGTTATTTTACTTTCCTTTAGAATAACGCTATCCGTACCATTAGTTGGTAGGCAACCCTATTCGTTGGATGTAAAAGGACGCTCGAAGAGACATCAGATGGTCATAGAAGGCAACTTGTAGGAGTATCCTAGCACATCGTAGGGAAGATCATCACTTTGAGGCAACAATCGAGGGACTAGATCATATATTCGTAGGCAACATCGAGGGACTACAATAATCTAAAAGAATCGAATTGCAAATAAGAAAAACATGTTAGTGAAAAAAATATTTTTGAGTTAGGAAAAAGTTTTAAGGGTTAGTAAACCTAGCTGAATGAGAAAATATTTTTTGGGAATTTTCTGGGTTGATTTTAATGTAGAAAAACAATTAAAAGTAAATTTTTCGATTAATTAACAATTAATTAAAATATGCATGCAAAATATAATTTTTTCATGTTAAAAATTAAATAAGCATTTTTCTGACCTAAATGCAAAAAGAAAATATTTTTTTTGTGATTTTTTAATGCATTAGAAAATTGTTTAAAAAGAAATTAAATTAGAAAAGAAAATATGGAAAAATAATGGAAAATAAGGTTAGTGGAAACAAGGGTTAAAAAATATGTGAGGCTGCTGGGTTTCAAACCAAGGACCTCCTTCTCACACGCCGCTGCTTGCTATCCGAAATACATTGTTAGTTGTTTGAAATATGAAACAAAATAGTTATAAGGGAAATTAAGCCCTGAATGCCAAACAAAACACGCGCCAAGACCTTCTTCTTCCTCGTTTGAATTTTTCACAGGCTTTTACCTACGGACACGATCCGTAGCAAAAACCAATAGTGACGGTTTTGCCTGTCACTAAAGCACCTGCAAATTTCCAAAATTCAAAACAAGCAATATAAATTCAAGGTAAAGCCATGGTTCGATCCGGTTTGACCTCCTGAACACGAATATGTCCCTAGTTTTGGCCAATTTTTCCTAATTCGATGGATCCCAAATTTGAGCTTTAAAACCCTAACAATGGCATCACGGTGTCCCTGCATCTAAAATCAAATTGGACCACCCATATAGCTTGCAAAACTCATTCTGAACATAAACAAACAATCAAAACAGGTTAAATATGCATGAATAATATAAATCGATTTTGAAAAAGAAAGTGCAAACCGTGTTCTTGATTTCGTGATTCCGGGTGTTTGGCTGGCTTATGAGTATCTGGATCGATTCAGAGGACCTCCAGGAATCGATTGCAATGCTTGAATGGATTGAATTGGAGCAAAACTATGGCTACTAGTTGCTTGCAAGTCACGGTTTTTTTGAAGTTTGTTTAGGGTTCTTTAGGCCAGAATTTCGTCTCTTTGTCATGTGGAATCATTGTGTATTTATACTAGAATGAATTAGGTCAAGAATTGTCAAAAAATATCATGCCAATCAATGAAAAATTATTTGATTTGGAATCAAACCAAATATTGCCTTTTTGAGTCAATTTCAATCAAATCACTTGCCAATCTTAATTATTTCGAAATAATCAGATTAAATGGCTTGCTTGGACCTCAAGGATGAGAGAAAATCCATCTTGCACTTAATTTTTGAGTTTATATCTTTTATTTTAATTAAATTGGTTTTAAAAACTCCAAATTAAATAAAAAATAAAAGATAAAAACGTGGCCTTGGGCTTGGAGGTTCCAATTCGATAAGGAACATGTTTGAATCAAGAAAAGTTAAGCCCATTTGGAAATTTTGTTATTTTCTCAAGTATTTCTCTTCGTACACCTCCTCAAAAATGCTCAACTTGCACAATGTGTATCTTGCTCAATTTTTAACATTTTTGGGTGTTCTTGGACTTTTTAGAAAGCTCAAGATGTCTTCTAAACAGCCCTTTTGGTTTCATGTTGATTGAAGTTTCCATTCTCATGAAAACGTCTTTGCAAAAAATTGACTTTTTGTTGACTTTTAAATGGACATGTAATGTTTTGATTCATAACTTCCAAATGAAGCATTTTCTGCCTAATCTTGTGAGACATGAAGTTGTAGAATTTTCTTCAAAATGAGCTGTGGTGGAATTTTTTTTGATAAAGTATGTCAAAGTTATGCCTGGTCAAAGTTCTGTTGACTTTTGTCTGAAAAACCCTAATTTAGAAACTTTGACTTTTGATTAGATCTTGACTTTTCTTGAGGAATCATGATCAACCTTTAATCAAATGATGAATATTACTTCAAAATATTGGTGTTGACAAAAAATTATGAAGTTTGACTGTATATTGACCACAATTGACTTTTTGTCCAATATAGTTGATTTTTAACTATCTGGGCAATTGTCTGAGCAAACTTGACTTGTAAGGCTTGAAACTTGACATGGGGATTCTTTGAAGAATATGATGAGGCATGATAACCACTTGAAGCATTGGAAGTCCAACTTGATTTGAGAATGGCAAAACCCTAGTTTGGGTTGATTGCTTAGGAGAGGGTTTGTCTGGTCAACCCTTGTGAAATCCTTGAGTATGGATATGTGAATTGTCTTGAGAAGTGGGGAGGGAAAATTTTGGGGTATAACAAGTGGTCATAAAACCCAGTGATATAATCGTAAGAGATTTTGATGATTCTAAAAGAATAGTACTTAGAAAGCTTACCATGTCGGTCAAAGTAGGTTCCCAAACTTTTGACTCCACTTTGTTTGTGATGGACATTCGTCCAACTTATTATTGCCTACTCGAACGCCCTTGGATACATGGGGCCACACCTCTACCCTACATCGGTGAAGTACCTAGTGAAGGGGAAGATTGTTACAGTATGTGGTGAAGAAGAATATATGGTAAGTCATCTACAGTAATTCTGATACATCGAAATGGAAGGTGAATTTGTCGAAACTCCCTATCAAGCTTTTGAAGTAGTTCCACGAGTCATGCCTGTCGACTCTCCCCGTCACTCCCGTTACTAGAGTTCTACCAAGATGGCCTCACTAAAAACGCCAGTAGTCTGTAGAGAAGGAGGATGTACTATTTGGGGTCAACTACCGAGTTTCCATTCAAACCGACAATACTAGTTTAGGCTTCACCTCCAAAGGTCGAAGATGATACGCTAACGTGCCGACCCAACAACTGTTGAGTTTATGATGGCGATTTTACGCTTTGAACAACCTAAGCCTAGTGCCCGGCACTCTGCTCACCTTGTGAGGGTTATTATTTGTCATTCGTGATATTTTCATTCAATAAATCATTGGACTTTGCATTCAAATATTACGCCCATGTCTTTCTTTTTACTTTATCACCCTTTCAAAAGCTATATGTTCTACACACACCCAACACAATACACTCGAGATCCATATTCATCGAATCTCGCCGCTAACGACTGCTATTGCTAAATATGACTTTGATAATTTGATCTACCAAGCCTAAGTCAAGGTAAGGAAGATTGTAAAGTTCAGGAGAACTTTCTAGACTACTACAGAAGAGGAAAGGGCCATACACCACACGAAGAATCGATCGAGGTTGTGAATCTAGGCACCAACAAAGATGTAAAATAAATCAAGATAGGACCAAGTCTTGAGAATAAAGTGTTAAAGAAAGATTGATCTAAATGCCATGAGACTACATCGAGATTTTTGTTTGGTCCCAAGACATTCAGTCTAGATATTGACATTGTGGTACATCGACAGCCAACTAGAGAAGGTTTTCTCCTATGAAGCAAAAGGTTCGTCGATGCGCCCGGGATGTATGAGAAAATTAAAGTCAAAGTTATGAAGGCTTCAATATCGGTTTCCTATCCGTTACTTCACCACATGGGTTGCGAATGTGGTTCCGTACTCCAAGAAAGATGGGAAAGTACGCATTTGTGTAGACTACCGAGATCTGAATAAGGCAAGCCCGAAAGACGATTTTCCGCTTCCACATATTGATGTTCTGGTTGACAACACCACTCATCATAAATTTTTCTCTTTCATGGATGGTTTCTCCAATTATAATCAGATCAAAATAGCTCCCGAAGACATGGAAAAGACTACTGTTACACAATGGTGCACTTTCTATTACAAGGTCATTCCGTTTGGTTTGAAAAATGCTGGCGCCACATATCAGCGTGCTATGGTGGATTTATTCCATGACATGATCCATCACGAGATAGAGGTCTACATCGACGATATGATAGCTCGATCACAAACCGAAGAAGAACATCTTGATCATTTATGTAAGCTGTTTGATAGACTGAAGAAATACAGATTAAGACTTAATCCGAGCAAATGCACCTTGAGTCGATTCGTAAAACTCTGGGTTTTGTCGTGGCAAAGGTATTGAAGTTGACTCCGCTAAGGTCAAATCTATTCAAGAAATACCAGCTCCCCGTTCTAAGAAGGAAGTCAGAGGTTTCTGAGGACGACTGAACTACATCGCCAGATTCATTGCACATCTAACTGCTAATTGTGAATACTGAAGAAAGATCAAGTAGTAAAATGGAACAATGATTGCCAGACAACTTTTGACAAAATCAAGGAGTACCTACACGCACCTCCTATCCCAATGCCACCAGTCAAAGAAAGACCTCTTATCATGTACTTAACAGTATTAGAGAACTCAATGAGGTGTGTTTTGGGCCAACATGGCGAGTCTGGTCGAAAAGAGTATGCAATTATTTACTTAGCAAAACGTTTACCGACTATGAAACAAGATACTCATAGCTCGAGAAAAATTGCAACACTTTGACTTGGGTTGCGCACCGACTAAGACAATATATGTTGACTCACACTACCTTGTTAATCTCTAAAATGGATCCGATAAAATACATATTCGAGAAACCTGCTCTCTTCGGTAGAATAGCAAGACGGCAAATGATCTTGACCGAATACGACATTCAATATACTACTTAGAAGGTAATCAAGGGAAGTGTAGTAGCTGATCATTTGGATCATCAAACTGTAGATGACTACCATTTTATGCACCATTTTATGCATTTCGAGTTCCTAGACGAGGATATTATGTTAGTTACTGATTACGAAGAGCCTGGACCAGACGAATGACCTGAGCCAAGATCCCGATGGATAATGGTTTTCGATGGAGATTGCAGCGCACTTGGAAACGGTATTGGCTTCATAATTGTCATACCCCAATTTTTGACCTAATATACCACCTCACATTTTCATCATTTCATCTTTAACAGTCCAGAACATAATTAATCAGGGTGTGGTTGTCACAGATCAAAATTAGGGTTTCACAGAATTTTCATCTGATTCAAGAGGCAAGCAATTAGGGTTTGAGTTTTACTCACCTCATTTGATCTATCTTGATCAAATCATCAACCTCTGATCATTAGATATCCAAATTTTCCTCCTGATTAATCGAGGATCGACCAATTAGGGTTTTGATCGAGGATGTGCAATCTCTGATTTTCTGATCAAAGAATAACTTTTTTGATTAGAGATTGATCTTCATATCTTAGATACAACATCTTGACCTAATTTCTGGATTCAAAACATCACAGAAGTTCACAGATTTCATCAGTCAATTTCTGAATCATCTGATGAAATTTCATCTGCACAGAAAAGTCAAACTTTGACTTTTGGTCAAATTTTTCAAAATAAAACTTTTTCAATCATCAAAATACTTCAAATGATCCATCATGATCATAAAAAATCAAGAAATTTGAAAAAGTCAACAAAAAGTCAAAATTTTCAACACTTAGAAAAATTTTAAAGTGTTAAAATTTTGTACTTTTTCCAAACTTCATGGCATTTTTTCACATAGTTCCACTTTGAATTGGAAAAAACTCAAAACATGAAAGTTGTAGCTCTTGAAACAAGCTTTCCAAAATGTCCAAGAACTCACAAATCCATGGAGTCTAGATATACTTTTGAAATTGAAACATAAGGCTCCATAACCATGGATTTCAAGTTCAAAACTTCAAGATTATAGGTCATTTTTGAATTTCTTCTTCTAGAAGCAATGCCACCTTGCCAAGATAAGTTTAGAACTGATAAATATCACTTGAAGGTAATTATTGTAGGATAGGATCAAGTTGGATTTCAACACATGGTTAAAAAGGAAGTTTCCTTTTCCTTTTGCAAAATGACTTCCTTGCCCTCTAAGGCAAGTTTGATTTACCAAAAGCCAATCTTTGTGCCTAACATTTCAGAATCCATGGCCTATAAATAGAGGCATCATTTTCAAATTCAAACACACCAAAGCCATGCAAATACATGCTTTCATTCTTCTTTCTCAAAATTGGAGAATCCTCGTGATTTTGAAAATTTGTGAAGAAACTTTGAACAAATTGGTGTCTAACATATCTTGTAATCAATATCTAACATGTTTGAAACATAAGATCAACACAAAGAAATCTAAAAATCAGTTTTCACATTTCATGACCATAAGCTTGCAAAACTGCCTTAAAACTCAAATCCATAGCTTGGCTTGAACAACTTGAGTTCTAATCATCCAAACACCATCCATATACATCATAGAGATGATGCAGATCATAAACAACAATTTGTAACAACTTTAACATCGATTTCAGTTTCCATTTTAAGATTATGCAGGTTGACTTGGTTGGATTGATCCAGGGTGATTCGAAGTGAGCAGACCACTCATACACCTTCCCTAACAGCCGTTGGTGCTCAAGCAATCATTAAACCACGACTGGAAACACTCCTCCATCGAATTCGATTCCAGCTTCAACAGGTAAGAGCTCGAACTTCAACTCCATGATTCTTTGAGTCATTTGAAAAAAACTCTTGGCCGTTTTGTTTCTGCACCTCTCACGATCATTAACCCTCAATCAATTCATAAAATCATCAACCATACACGATTTCAATTAGGATTTTCAGTTCTAGGATTCTTCGTGATTTATGGAAATTCAATCATGTTTAACTTACAATAAATAAAATTAAGTAATGCCATCATGTTCCTGGGTCCAAAACGATCAACTTTCATGTTTACTTCATTCAATTTCATCAAGAAACACGAAATCCATGGTGAATGAAGATCGAGGAAGAAGATGAGTCGCGCGTATTTTCAAATTCAAAATCTTGTTTTAAAATATATTTAATTGGTTTAACTTAAATACACGGATGTATTGCCGCCCCAGCGGTTGCCAACTCACTCTTAAGTCACTATGCCACGCCTTTGCCTAATGGTCCCGGGTTCAAGCCTCCTTGGGACCATTTTTTTTCAAACTTTCCATATTTTTTTACAAACTTTGATTTTTTCAAAACCCAATCAAAACTCCTCATTTTGAGTTGATTTTTTGTACACTTGTCAATTAATGTATCTATTTTATGATAGTGCAAAAATTTTCAGAAAAAACTTTCATCCGATTATATTTTGATCGAACCGAAAACGACACTTTGAGCACTTTTCAAAACGCCTTTAAAAGTGATTTTTTTTCAAACTTTCGAAGCCCGATTCTTTTCAAAACTCTTCATAAGTAAACTTCACATTTCAAAAACACTTTCAAAATCATTTCTTCAAACTTTTCATCAAACTTACATCATTTTTACCATGATCGATCTGATTAAACGATAAAACCGAATTCGTTTTCTCTCGAATTTCTTAACCGATCATGGGCCTCCCTTACGGTGTAAGTCCCAAACCAACATTCTTTATGTACATACATATTTTCCTTGTACATATCCAATTCTTTTCATATACATCCAAATTTTTATCTATACATAATACAGATACTTTTTGCAATACTGGCATGCATAAACTTGATCGCTTGTTTTTCTTCACTTGTATAACACCGAATACCATTGGTATTGAAAGGAGCATTATTCCTGTGAAACGCTTAAACCAATGGGCCTCTCTTCATGTAAGTCCCAACCTCCTATGTACATTCATATCTCGTACATAAATACTGTCTCGTACATATTTACTTCCTTGTACACCTTCAACTTGTAATAATCAAGTTACGCTGCTTTGAACGCTCGCTTTACACACACTTGTTTATATCTCTTTCACAAACACTGTGAAATAAACATCATGCATCGCTTATATTTCCTTCATAAACTCCCCGTGAATAAAGTTCATATACTTGTTCATACAACTGCCCGCTTATTAACATAACAACTAGTCTAACCAATAGGTTCCCAAGTGTTAGCCTCCTCTTAGGCTTTATACAAGATAACTCTCCCACGAGTTAGCCTCTTAGGTTCATATAAGAAAACTCATTCATCTCGAGTTTAGCCTCCGCTTAGGCTTCATATAAGACAACACTCGTTGAGTCGCCTCCTCGCTTCGCTCAAAAGAACCTCGTTAAGTTTAGCCTTCTCGGGCATTATACAATGAAAGAGACCAGAAATCTCTTAATGCCTCCTATTGGGCTTCCAATACAAAGAATCACCCGTTAAGATAGAACCCGAGAGTATAATTTCTGTGAAATTGCTCTTAATTCCAAAAGGATGGTTTCTGGTGAAATCTCGTGATTCCCTTTACTCCACTGGGAAGGTTCGTGGCGAGTGACATCTCTGGGGATCATGCTCATGGGGAATATTTGGTGACTTTCATCGTCATCCCAATCCTCGAGCCCGTAGTAATTACTTTTGTATGTTCACTTTTCGCATGTTTGTGATTAGATTCTCACCGTTAGATGCATATAATCATTCAAAGCAAACATTGGACTTTATGCAAACAACAAAGTGAAAATTGTAAAGAGAAAGAACTTGTATTTATTTGAAAGGTGGCGATGGACTAATAGTTTGTACACAAGAAAGGTAAAAGCTATGCGGAAACAATCAAGTAAGTTCCAACTATGCTAGTACTATATATTTCAACTATCTCATCTCCTTGTCATAGTAGAAGGTGAGTGAATTGATCTTCGCCATTTGAATCTTGAATGCTGATAGTAGTCCGGAAGGTGTGATCCGAAGAGACATAGTTGTACGCTTAAATCCCTAACTTTTGCCTAGACCGCCTTTCGGTTTTCACCACCGATACTCTTCTTGCCCAAGCCGCCTTTTCGTGTTTTCGACCGGGTGTACATGTTTTGTATATATCCTTAACTTTTGCCCAACCCTTTTGGTTCGCCAGATGCCCTTATTTTTGCCTAGGTCACCGACCTAGCGGGTCTCTTCATGCGTAGTATTTTTGACTATGCCCGATTCATGGTGTGGGAAGTCTTCGCCATCCATGGTGCTCGTGATCATAGCTCTCCGGAAAATACCGTCTTGACTACAAATGGTCCCTCATAGGTGGGAGTCCATTTTCCTCGACCTTATGGGAGAATGATGCGCTTGACTACTAGATCACCGACTTGGTAGACTCTTGCTTGGCCTTCTTGTTAAATGCTCGATCATTCGCCCGATAGATCCGTCCGTGGAAAATGGATGCGAGTCGCTTCTCATCAATCGTTGATCCGGTCAAGGCGAGTCTGGACCCAATCATCTTCGCTAACTTTGCGGCCCGAGGACTCGTCGAGGGTATTCAACCTCGATTGGTAGGGACTGCCCATACCAGATACAAGAGAGAACGGGTTGCCCGTGGAGGTTCGTATCAGAGCGATAACCATGAAGAGCAAATGGTAACATCTCATGCCAATCTTTGTAAGTCACCGTCATCTCAGATAATCTTTTAATGTTCTTGTTGGCGGTTTCCATCACGCCATTCATCTTTGGCCGATAAGGAGAAGATTTGTGATGCTTGATCTTAAATCTGTGCGAGTTCGGTGATCATCTTGTTGTGTAGATTAGAGCCATTATCTGTGATAATCCTTTCGGGAGTGCCATATCGATAGATAAGATTATGTTTGATGAATCGAGCCACAACATTCTTGGTAATAGATGCAAACGAGGCTGCTTCTACCCACTTGGTGAAATAGTCAATTGCCACAAGGATGAAACGATGTCCGTTGAAAGCTATGGGCTTGATTTCTCCGATCATGTCAATGCCCCACATTGCAAAAGGCCAAGGAGCTGTTAGAACATTCAGAGGTACTGGAGGTATATGCACTTTGTCTGCGTAAATCTGACACTTGTGACAAGATCGAGCGTAGTGGTGGCAATCAGCTTCCATAGTGGACCAATAGTAACCTGTTCTTAGAATCTTCTTAGCCATGGTGTGTCCAATGGAATGGGTACCAAATGCGCCTTCGTAACTCTTCCATGATACGCTCCGCAGATTTTCCGGTCTACCACAGCGGAGTAAGCACAAGTCGTGATTGCGCTTTGTATAAGATGTCGTCGAGGAAGAATTTGGATGCAAATCTTCTCAAGAACTTATCGTTGATGATGCCCTCGCTGGATATTCCTCGAGTCTCGAGATACCACCGTAGTACCAAGGTTTCTCTTCGATCAAGCTCATAACAATATGCTGGTTCGTCGAATTTCTCGATGATGATCTGGGGAGCCTCGTTGTCCCATCTGACCTTGAACATAGACGACATAGTAGCCAATGCGTCTGCCAACTGATTCTCTTCTCGTGGAATGTGATCAAAAGTAATCTCTTCGAAGTAGGAGATCAAACTCATAACATGCTCTCGATACAGAATGAGATTCGGATGCTTCGTATCCCACTCGCCCTTAATCTGGCTGATCACTAAAGCTGAGTCTTCATATACTTGCAAGAATTTGATTCTTAAGTCAATAGCAGCTTTAATACCCATGATGCACGCCAGATTCGCCATGTTATTAATGCAATCAAACATAATCATGTGAAAGGCGATGTCCTCATAGGGATGTAATGATGGCGCCAATGCCATTGCCAAGTGCTTAAGGCTCCATCAAAGACCATGGTCCATCGGGATCCTTGTTTAGGTCCTTCGTCTGGCCTCGGTTCTTCTAATCGTAACTAGTAAAACATCTTCATCGGGAATTAACCGCATAGATCGATAGTCATCTACGGTTGATGAGCCAAATGATCGGCTACTACACTTCCTTTGATTGCCTTCCGAGAAGTCTACTGATGTCGATTCATCAGATCATTTGCCATCTTGCTATTCTTCCGAGAGAGCGGTTTCTCAAATATGTATTTTATCGGGTCTATCTTGAAATCAACAAGGTAGTGTGAGTCAACATATACTGCCTTAGTCATGAGCAGCCAAGCCAAAGCGTTGTAAGTTTTCTCGAGCTGTGAGTATCTTGTTTCACAAGAGGTAAACTTTTGCTAAGGTAGTATATTGCATGCTCTTTTCGACTGACTCGCCATGTTGCCCCAACACACACCCATTGAATTCTCTAGCACCGCAAGTACATGATAAGAGGTCTTCCTTCGCCGTGCATCGTGGATAGGAGGATTCTCGTAGGTACCTTGATTTTGTCAAAGCGACCGCAATCGCTGCTCGGGCCCACTACTTGATCTTTCTTAAGTAACTTGAAGATTGGCTCACAAGTAGCGCTAGATGTGTAATGAATCTGCAATGTAGTTTAAACGGCCCAAGAAACCTATGACTTCCTTCTCTGTGTGGGGCGCTGGCATCTCTTGAATAGCTTTAACCTTGGCGGGTCAACCTCAATACCTTTACCATCGACAACAAACCCTAGGAGTTTTCCGGATCCGACTCAAAAGTGCACTTGTTAGATTAAGTCTCACCACTTCTTCAACTGTCAAATAGTTTCGCAAATGATCAAGGTGTTCTTCTTCACTGTGATCTAGCTATCATGTCGCCGACGAGACCTCTATCTCGTGATGAATCATGTCATGAAGTAATGTCACCACCGATAGTGGCGTCCGCGTTTTTAGTCCGAACGACATAACCTTGTAGCGTAGTGCCCCATCGTAACAAAAGTAGTCTTCCATGTCTTCGGAGCCATTTTGATCCGATTGTAACCGAGAAACCATCCATGAAGGAGAAAACCTTATGCGAGAAAGTTGTCAACCGAACATCAATATAAGGAAGTGGGAAATCGCCTTTCGGACTTGCTTTGTTCAGTCTCTATAATCCACACATTTGTACCTTACCATCTTTCTTAGGTACCGGTACTACATTTGCAACCCATCAGGTAAGAAGTAAAGCTAAGAAACCGTTGAACTGTTTATAACTTCGCTTTGATTTTCTCGACATCTCGTGACGCGACGAACCTTCTGTTTCACCGAGAAAACCTTCTTTTTAACGGCAATCGTACCGTAATATCAATGTCTAAACCCGACATGTCTTCGTATGACCAAGCAAAACCTCAATGTAGTCTCGTAGCATCCGAATCAATCTTTCCTTGACATCGCTCTCAAGACCCGCCCTATCTTGATCTCTTTTCTATCTTCATCAGACCTAAATTCACAACCTCAACTCGCTCTTCGTGGTCAGATAACTTGTTCTTCTTGCTGTAGCAACGACAAGTTCTCGGCACTTCACAATCTTCCTCACTTTCGCCTTCGGCTTGGTAGATCGGATTATCAAGTCATATTTAGCAATAGCATAGCCGTTATCAACGAGATTCGAGTGATTTGCCTAAAGGAGATTGGTATGACGCCTTCAAGATTCCAATTGTCGAGCCCATTGTCTAGAGGGAAGATCCACTTGCCGATGTCAAGTCGTTGTCGCCGCCTTCTATAGCGTGGATTCCACTGCTAACGCGAAAGGAAATTGGCCGCACGCTCGCGTATCATTTCCGACCCTTGATGGTGAAGCCTAAACCAGCCTTGTCAAATTTGAAGGGAGATCAGGAGTCTGTCCCCAAATAGTACTACCTTCTTCAACAAAGAAATGAGCATCTTTCAATGAGGCCATCCTAGGCGGAATTTTAGCAACTTCAGAGTGATAGTCAACAAGCATGACTGGGATTGTTTCAAAATCTTGACAGGAGTCTCAAAGAATTCACCTTCCATCTTGAGGTATTGAATGACCATATATGACCACACATAACAACCTTCCCTTCACCACTTCACATCGAGGTACAACCTTCCCTTCCAGTCCTAGTGACTTGAACCACCAAAGTAATGATTTCCAAGTCGCTTAGAACCGTTTATGTGTTTAACCAATCTTCAACCAAACTTCGAGGATATTCGTAAAAGATCCACCAAAACATGAGATATCACCCATGAGATGATGTGCAAGGCTTTGTTATGTTTCCTTCCTAAGGAGTCAAATTAGCATCGTAAGCCTAGGCCGTTGTTGGCATCCGTAGCAATACAAACTTCAAACCGGTCAAGAGTAGTTCTTAAGACGTGAGCATTCTTCAGAAACTTCACCAAGGCGTTGGCATGGGCCTCGGAGCACAAGAGCAGAGCAAGCATGGAGATCTTGGAAGGAGTCTGTCCCAACTGTTCCACAACATTGTAGTCACTCTTCTTGATAATCTTCAGAATTTCCACCATTTCTTGTTTGGAGGTGTCCTCAGTAACTTCCTTTGGCACTTCTGGTTGAGCAGTAGGATGAGTCACTGGTTCTTTCCCTCTAGCTTGGGGAATGGGTTGAATAGCTGGAATGTGAGCTGGAGTCGCGGTGTCTTTGGGAGGAGAGATATCTGGAGAGAATACTCTTCCGGTTCTGGTCACCTTACTTGATCCGGTGATGTTATCAATGTCAGGAATGGTAGCTTCAACTGTAAGATCTTCAATGGCCAGAGGGTCTTGCTTGACGCCATGATAGTAAACATCAGCTCCATAATTACAAGGGATAGCCTTGTCAGAGGAATACGGAACTGGTCTGGGAGAAGTAATGATGAGAGGTGCCACTCTAGGCACAAAATCAGCAGAGGAAATCCTTATTGTGTTAACATCAGCATAGTCTTCAGGGAAATCGTCACCCCAACCGGTTGCCTTAACATCTTCAATATGAATCTTGTAGCTCTCAGGAACAGTGTACTTCACCATGTAATCATACTTTCCACTTGGCTGCCCCAAGGTATCCCACACAGATGGTGTGGCTTCATTCACATCTTCGATCTTCAGTTTCTTAGACATATCTTCACACAACTTCTGCACAGGCGGTTTCAAAAATAGTATCTCACGATTATCCATCATGCACTGAACACGTCTTCTCAACCAAGCACAACCATCAGGCGCAGATGGGCACCAACGACAATTCTCTGGACATCCTGGGTTGACACCGGCTTGCAGCAAATTCTTCTTAACACTCATCAGAGGAATGGTCAAGTCATCTATGTTGAAAACATAAGTATCGTCACCAACAGCATTGGAACTCTTGTCATGGTTAGGCATAGGCGCGTTGATCACATCCAGAGTCTCAATAGGAGGTTCAAACTCAATCTTCTTAGCTTCAATCATATCTTGAATCTTGTTCTTCAAGGCCCAACAATCATCAGTACTATGTCCTGGGCTATTGGAATGGTAAACACACTTAGCATTAGGATTGTATCTCGGAGAGGAAGTGTTGATGTTTTGAGGAGGATCCTCAAGGTAATCAGCTCGCCAAGTGTTGCAAGGCTTGCACAATGGCATGTTGATTCGTGAACTGCCTTCGGGTGCTCGCTCGCCGTGTTGTCTCACCGAGGTTGTGCTGATGTAGGATTGAAGATCACAACTGCTCCCACAGATTGAGCGCGGTCGGTCTTGGCTCGGCTTTTCTGGCCATACACAGCATTGGCTTCTTTCTTACCACCAAAGGATCTCTTCGCAACATTTGAAGATGTCTCTACCTGAATCTTTCCGCTCTTGATACCAGCTTCAATACGCCTAATATCACTGTGAATTCTACAAGAGTTTCCAATTAGATGATTGAAGAATGGGCCTGTCAGTGTTCCCATAAACATATCAACCAACTCCCTATTGGACAAGGGTGGTTGAACTCTGCCTGCTAGATCTCTCCATTTTTGAGCATACTCCTTGAACTTCTCATCACGACCCATAGACATGCTTTGTAGTTGCATGCGAGTGGGTGTCAATTAAGCATTGTACTCATACTGTCTGTAGAAAGCATCTGCTAGGTCACTCCATGTACGGATATAGTCATTCTCTAGCTGATAATACCACTCCAATTGAGTACCGGACAAACTCTCTTGGAAATAGTGCATCCACAACTTTCTGTCATCAGTGTGGGGATTAAGCTTCTGAACATAGGACTTCAAATGCAGCTTAGGACAAGACATGCCATCATACTTGGCAAAAGTAGGAACTTTGAACTTGGGAGGAATCACAACACCAGGAACAAGGCTCAGATCATCAAAATTCAACCCGGACATCTTCAGGTTTTCCACAGCATTCAGACGGTCTTCAAGTTGTTTGTACTTATCATCTTCATCAGAGTACTGGTCATTATCATACTGATCCTCTCTCCCTTTCTCAGACTCTCGCTGGTCATCTTCATTACCCTTGACACTTCCCTCATTCTTGACACTTCCTTCAGAGAGCTCTATCCGGCTGACTCTTTTAGGACCACCTTTGTAGCGTCTGCCCATATTGAGAACACCAACAACCTTCTTCTTTCTGTTGATGAGCTTCTTCAGATCCTCTTGGCCTTGGACCAAATGTGAACATCAAACCGAGCATTTTGAACCTGGAGATCTTTGACAGACTGTTTAAGGGCCATTTCTGCTAAAATAAATAGCGAGAAAATGAGAAAACCACTCTTCAATGTACCTGTGATGCAATGTTATGCTATGATATGCAATGTTTATGCGAATGCAATGCAATGTTTTCAAGGACCTTAGAGATTTAAATTTGTTAAACAAGCACGGACAAACATTTATTAGTACTCTTTTATTCTTTTTCTTTTAAGTACAAGAGATAGTTCAAAACAGAAAAGCATAAAAATCCTAAAGCTCTAAGTCTCCCATGGGCGCCTCTTGGTGGTAGGCTGATGCTTCGCCTCGTGAAGTAGCTTGGTCAACTCTAGCACTTTCTTCTCACTTGCATAACACCGAGATTCAAAGGTATACCTCTCTTCTTTAAGTCGAATCCGTGATCTCTTCAAGTTTTCAAAATCAGAGGCATGTCGATGGAAACAAGATAGGATTCGCACCTATAGCAATAGGTTCCATAATTACGGTAAAACAAAGCGAATGGCATCATGAGGTTTTGAGCTCGAGCTCTCACCCATTTGAGGTAAGGTTCCCAAGGAATGGAGTTTTGGTGCCCCAAAGTCTTGGTATCAGTCTTCTTTACCATGCCCCAAGCGTGTATGAACCTTCGACGGTAATTCTGGAGATCATGGTTGTAATCGAACACAATGTCTTGGAGAAGCATATCATGAGGACCATCTCTTCGAGCAAAACCAAACTGACGTAGAGCTAGAAGGTTGTAAGTAATACCTCCCTTATACCAAGGAGTGGTACATTAGGGAATTCTCCACAACGCTCAATGAATGTGAAATCCTTTTGAGAGAAAAGATTCCAACGGATATCTGAATGAGAGAGTGACATTAACCTTTGAGACCATCTCAACCTTTGTTCATTCTTCAAAACTGATGGAGGAAGGTGCGAAATAAACCACCTGGAAAATAGCGGTATACAACACATATTTCTTGTAGCATGTCGAATTGAAGTTTCACACAATCACGTGGTGCATCTCCACAATAGTGAACACAATAATTGATTTTTTTTAATCCAAATGGCAAGATCATCTTGACTCACTTCAAGATGACCTTTAACTCCACATATGATCTCTAAATTGCAGAAAAATAAATTAGCTTAGATATGTAAATAATAATAAAATATTATTTTAAAATAAATAAGTTAGCATTAATACATATTTTGGTCCTAAGTGATCTAATAGATTTTTTTATTGCATGATGAAGTAATGGGGACATCTGTCGTAAATCATCCTGTGACACCCCATATCAATTCAAGTATTAAATTATTAGAAATTTAATTATTAATTTAATTAAAGGTTTAATTATTAATATTTTTTGATTAATGGATTTAATTATTTAATTAAATAAAGGAAGGTTGGGGGTGTAAAGTTGAATTGGAGGTGTATGGAGTAAAAAACTCTACTTAATCCTAATTTATTTATTTATATTATTTGACAAATAAAAAGGAATAAATAAAGGAATAAAAGGAACAAGTGAGGAAAGGAAATAAGGATTTGCATTCTATGTGAGATTGGAAAAGAGAAGAGAAAGAGGAGAAAAAGTCAAACGCCGAGAATTCGAAGATTCATCGCGAGGTAAGGGGGGATTGAATCTGATTATTATGCCTTATAGGTTTCGATGATCGATAGAATAATTCAATCTGTTAGGAATCTCGAAATTATGATTCTAGGTTGTGCCCTACCGTTATAAACCGACGTAACAATTCAATTGGGAATGATAATAATAATCAATTGTGTAGAATGATCGTAGAATAATTGGAAAACATAATTGATGTTAATTAGTGTGAAAATACATAAGAAATATTGTTTCATTGTGTCATGGTCATGGTAATGAATGGATTAATTGGAACTGCACATAATGAAAATAAAAACGGTATTTTGGTGAAAAAGCGCAGCATGGGTCGACACAAGAAGTTATGTGTCGATGCAAGCAATAAATATTTAGAAAACCAGAGGCGTGGGAAGGCTTGTGTCAACACAAAATTGCTTGGATCGACTCATGTAGTGGAAAATTGGGTTTTTGCATCGACACAAAGATGTTATGCATCGATGCAAAAGAATCTTGTATCGACACAAGAAGCTATGGATCGACTCATACTGAAGAGATTTTGAAAATGGAAAAATTATTACGTATGAGTCGACATACGTGTTTTGTGTCGACACGCTCATGTATTGACACATGAGCTTATGGATTGACCTAAGTCGGACAGAATGGAAAGGATTTTCTAAAAACGATTTTGGTCATATCTTTGCGACCGTAATCGATTTAGGCATAGTTGGTATCGTTGGAAAGCTTAGAACGAGTACTATCTATTAAAAGTATTTTCAAAACCAGTAATTGAGATCTTGAAGAATTAATATAGCTTCCGTAGCAAGAATTCGTTGTAATTCGTGAATTATTCGTTGTGTATACTTGTTGTGTGTTAATTCAATGTGTTGTAATTAATGTTCATGATTTATTGATATCATGTTGTTGTTGTTGTTGTTGTATATACCGGTGATAGTCTTACTAATTGAAAGGGTAAGCGTTTGGTATATTTATGCTTTGTGATAATTGTTTCATGATTATGCTGTACCTGTTATCCATTATGATTGAGTTGTTATCATGTGATATATTGGTGTTGGCATTGTGTGGAATCATGTGGTGATCATATTCCATTGATTGAATGTTGCATGCTTTTAATGTGCATGCATAAGCATTCTGGTGATGGTTCATTCCCATTTTGAGGAATTGAACTTGCAGGGCCAATAACCGTACCTAATGGACAGAGGTGGTGAGGCTAGATTCTTGACCCAGTGATGTATGGGCGAATCATTGATTGACGTTGTTTTCCGAGTGTAAGCGGAACAGGGTGTGGACTTGGTTCACATTTGGTACCACATGCATTTGAGTCTGCATTACATATGTAATTATAACATGTTAGGATGATTTCGTTATAATTGCATTGATTGTTGATGTATGCATAATGATCTGTGTCTTTGTAATTGTGAATTGTATTCTGATGATGTTAACAAGGGTGAATAATGAATTGATTGTTTTATTGTTTTTGAGAAATGTATAATGCATTTTAATCTTGATGAAATCTCACCCTTACTTTAATGATTTCAGATTGAGGAGATTAGCTGCTAGAGAATTGGTGAGGACAACTTTTAGAGCTGTGCTATTTAGATAATCCGCGTGTCAGTGTCATGCTCTGGTAGTTGTAACACTGGAGAACGATTGATTGTAATTTTCATGGTTTAAAACTGGTTGTTTAGTTTATGTTTTTGGTTTATGTTGGGAATAACTATTGATTGAAATATTCCGGATTTTGATGTTACATTTCCGCTGTTTAAACATAATCCGTGATTTGATTTTAATTACTAAGTTCTTCAGTAAAGGCATGTTTCACTGTTTTTGTTATTTTTGAAATTATTAAAATTGTGACGCCCTTGATGTTGTGAATAAAACTCTGATTAAAATTATTTAAATCACGGGTAAATTAGAAGGGGTGTTACACATCCCACGTGCAGACCACCTAGAAAATTAAAATAAGTTAAATACAAATTTCTACAATTTTAAAGACTTACCTTGTTACATATGAGAATATGAAATTAGGGTTGTTGATCGGCGCTTGGGAGATCATTCTCTACCAACCCCAAGCTTGAAGTAAAATAACACATCTAGTAAAAGTATATGTATTTGTGTGCACTATTACACAAAGATATATATATATATATATATATATAGAGAGAGAGAGAGAGCCATTTTTGAGATATTAGACCTAATAAAAGTTGTGTAACCTAAGTCCAAGCTCAATTAGGGTTGTTAGTCTATTTAGTGCATATGTTAGATGTATAAATAGTCCTAGTTTATATTATTATTTGAACAATTTAATTCAATAATAAAATCTTTATTTTCATATTCTCTCTTTCTCTCCTCACTAAAAGTATCTCACGCACTAACTAAATGGTATTTAGAGCTCCGGTTAGATTCTTGATCATGTTTTCAAGAATCACATGTCAGGGATCGTATTTCAGGGTTTGAGGGTTATTGTCAATCAATCATTGTGAAGATGAATGGTAACAATAACATTCTGAATTATCTTTCAACTCTCGACGACAAGAATTAGATTCGATGGAGAAAACATATGTAATCTTTGTTTGGCTTTCATGAAACCCTATAAGTGGTCACAAATGGCGTTCATGCGCTGGCTGCATATGCAACCGACACACAAAAGACCACTCACAACAAAGCCAAGAAGAAGGGTTGTAAGGCTGCATATTGCATTCAAACGATAGTCGATACGACGAACTTTGACAGGATCTCTCATGTTGAATCGACGAATAAGGCATAGGATATTCTTGTCAAGTACTATGAAGAAGGTGAGAAAGTCAAGGTTGTCAAGTTGCAGACCTTGCATCAACAATATGAATTGTTGTCGACGGGAAAAGATAAAAAGATTGCAGAGTATGTGTCGAAGATGCAGAAAATCTTCCATCTCTTGAAGGGTTATGGTGAAACCTTAACTAATAAGATGATAGTTGATAAGTAATACGTACGTTGACCTATCACTTTGATCACGTTATTGTAGCTATTCAAGAATTCAATCAGCTTGAAACCTAAAATTGGAAAATTTGGTTGGTTTGTTGGAAGCACGTGAGATTAGGATTGTCGAAAGTAAATGAGTTCAAGACTCGATACAAGCTTTGCAGACTCAGTCATGGAAAAAGAATGGTGGTTTCAACAAATTCAAAGGCAAGTTAGACAAGACTCATGGCAATAAGTCTTGGTCGAATCCCCACAAGAATAAGGTCGATGATAGGGCTTCTGAATCATCGAAAGAAGAAGGAGGCAACTATCAAAAGGACTAAGAAGATAAAAAGGTGTGCAGTGCTATAACTATGAAAATTGGGGTCACTTGGCCAAACATTATTCGTACAGGAAATACAAGGGATCGATAAGCATGGATGAATGAGCAAACATTACACGCAAAGACTCGTATGATTCCGAAGGTATGTGGTTATGGTTGTAGTAGCAAATAACCATACCGAATCCAAGATATGGTTCCTCGACTCAAGCTACTAAAATCACATGACTAGTCAAAATGTGTGGTTGGCACATTTCGACAAGTCGAAGAAGAGCAAAGTCAAACTTGCTGATAATAGCTTGTTGCAAGTAGAAGGTATTGACAACATAGTTTTTCAAATGAGTAATGGAGGGGAAAACTATGATCAAATATGTACTCTATGTACCTTGAATGAAGTGCAACTTGTTAAGTGTTGAACAACTAGTTGAAAAGGTTTTCAATTGTAATGAAAGATGGAGCTTTAAATTGTTCGACACCCGAACAATTTGGTCTTAAAATCTCGCTATCGAAGATTAGGACATTTACGACCATGACCTCGAGTGAAGTATAATGTCTAAAACTGTTGTTGACCACAAGGATAGTTGGTCAGTGGTATTTGAGGGTCAGATATTTGAACTTTTGATCACTCAATCAACTGATTACTCCAGATATGGTAACTAGTATTCTAAGTCTTGAGATTCCTGGCAAACTCTATAAAGGTTGTTTTGTCGGAAATCAAACCATAAATTATTTCATTTCGACTATGCCAATGAGATCGTTTTGCATACTAGAAGTTGTACATTCAGATGTATGTGATCCATTCAAAGAGCAAGCCATTGACGTAAACATGTATTTTGTTTTGTTTGTCGATGAGTTTAGTCGAAATCTGGATCTATGTGATCAAAAGAGATTATGAAATAGGGGCACGAGGCCGAGGTCGAATCTGACCCTGAGTTCGTTATACATAGTAGATTATAATACTTGTACTATGGATATATTTTTGTCTGTATTTTATTTATCGACTCCGTTATAAATTTTAGATTCGATTTATGTACTCTTGATTTATAACTTAATATATGTCATTTTCTTCTTAGTCTTGGTTGTAATAGCCTGGGCCCCTCACAAGGTGCTCCTAACACTGCTACCTCACGATCTTCTCTACCCCTTCCCTAGTAGAGTTTTTGTCTTTCGTGGAAATATAACCTTGTACCCTGGGATTCAAATACATGTACAATTGAATCCCACTAACAATTAAGCTACGTAGTTCAATTGGTAGTGAGAATGGATTGAACATCTACTTAAACCCCAAAGTACAAGGTTCGATTCCCATGAGGAGAAAAAAAAAACATACACAAACAACTATTTGATGTTGGGCCGGTTTTCTTAAAATCCAATCCGAAGAAATTAAGCGGTGCACTAAACATTTCTAGTCTCCAAAACTGAAACCTTAATTATTCCCCCGCCATCTCTCAAAATCTCAATTCACTCACTACTCCATCTTCTCATCCTCTCCCGGTTCGTTTCTGCTCTCAATTATTCTCTCCCCCCTTATCTTTCATCTTCCTCAACGTTCCTCTCCATTTCTTTACTCAACTAATTCAATTAACCCTTTTGCAGCTTTTATACTATCGCTATGTCAACCGGACCTGGACCTGACTTGAATCTCTTGTAGATCGTAACCAATCTCTAACCTATTTCATTTTATTTATTTATTATTCTATGTTTTTTTATTATAGGGATTCATTTGATGAAATTAAGTATTAGTTAACCTTGTAGTAATAAGGTTTCGCTCTTTAATATTTCTTTGATTTGGCAGAGATGATTTCGGTTATTACAAATGATGGAAGAAATATTGTGGTGAGCTTTTGTATTTTATAATCTTTATATGAAATTAGTTTTGACAGGAAGGTGTGTGTTTGTAAATGTCGAGAATGTTGTTTTGTTTGTTTTCAGGGAGTTCTAAAAGGTTTTGATCAGGCAACCAATATAATTCTCGATGAATCCCATGAACGAGTTTTCTACCAAGGTATGAAATGTGAATGACATTTTGCTTATATATGCCTGATTTTGAACAACGTTGTAGTCTATGTTGTTATCCTACAACACTTGTTCTATTGGTAACATATAGTTAGGCATGCTTGAGGATGGGATGCGCCGTTTGAGTGTTGACACGATATCGATCATCTTGAGCTTGACTTGCTTTAGTTTTTAATTTGGGACAAATGGATTTTTTGAATTTTTGTCATTTTAGGAATTTGGATGTAGGTTACCGAATAAAGTAGGCTTATAAATAACATTGTTGTATCTCTTAGATCTATGAATGTAGCTTTTAAGAGGATTGATTTTGTCCCAAAAGGAGTAGCGGAGCAGCTTATTTTCCGCTTTGCCTTCTATTTTTATATAAACTTTATTATTTACACGATAAAAATGCTATTTGACTGAACCAAAATTAATGAGACTACTTAATAGTTGAAGAACTTAAAGTACAGATCTTTAACAAAGAAAAACATAACAAAACTCGACGAGAGTAGGAAAAAGAACACTAAGATTGTTTAAGTAGCAAGAACATAATAGAATGAAGAACAACACATTACCATTAAAAGGGCTTGAATTGACATTTAACCCTTAAAAAAAAAAGAGAAACCGTTAGAAAGAGGATTTGGGGTATTTTCCCTTGAATCTCTAATAGTGGACACGAAAGCGGTTTGGGACTGTAATTTCGCTCCAATTAACTGCCGTAAAAACCACTATTACAGACCAAGGGTTGCAGGCCAAAAGCATCGCGTCGAACTCTACCATTGCTACGTTATTCCGCTATTGTATGCTATTGACAAAATGAAGTTTTTTTTTGTTATATTCTTTCTTGCATGTGATGATTTTATTTGTTTTCCTTTTTTCCGGCTCATTCTTGTTTCTAATTACAGGAAGGTGTTCAACAACTTGTTTTGGGCTTATACATCATTAGGGGTGACAACATGTATGTCCTGTTTCTATTTCTCCTATGTCTTTGCCATTTACTTTTATATTCTAACTCACCTTACGCAGGTTTTAATGGATTTTATTTGGTCTGTGCAGAAGTGTTGTTGGTGAACTGGATGAAGAACTAGATTCTAACCTTGATTTGTCCCAGCTTAGAGCTCATCCCTTAAAGCCTGTCATCCATTGAAGTTAAACTATGTTAAATTGTTAGGAGATACTTGCTGTCTTGGTGGAAAGGATTGGAGCAGCATTAAGCCATGAAACAAAATTATATGAATATTCTGATAACATAATATGCTGAATAACTATATATCTTGATTCTGTTGTTGTTGGCATGGAAATCATGGTTTTCTTCGTACTGGATTATGTAATGCAACAAACTCGAAACTATCTGATATGGAAATACATTTTTGTTTATATCGTGCTTCTTATAGTTTCCGTTAATGTTTATCTTATGGTTGATATTTTGCTTCATCTATGGGATAGAATGAGGAAATACATTACATGTATCTTGTACCAGCTTATCATAAGTTATAAACCATAATTTGTTAGGGTGTACAGTTGAATCGAGATTGACTTTGGCGTCTAATTAACACAATATTCAACTCCAGTGCTACAAAAAGAAACACTGCTTTTAGTTCTTGAAATCAAAGATTGTGAAAGAGTATATCGATTCAATGTTATACAATGAATCCATGAATGAACTTAAACATGAACTCACATGAAGTTCAGACATTGTAAAACCATCAAATGTTATAGTCAAGGTTGTCAGAATTGAGTTTTTACCTTACCCGTTTTACTTAGGTAAAATTGAAACGCAAAATCATGGATTTTAAATCATTTAAAATTGTCCCATAATACGATTTTACATAAAAAGATTTTCACCTACGGTTTAAAACAAAATGCTGACCTAAAAACGTAAAATCTATAGAGTTTAGGTTTTAATCGAGATTTTAACAACCTTGGTTATAATCATAAAAATAACAAAACATAATTTACATTCTTAGCCAAAGCATTTAAGGTTAAAACCAAAGATGTTTTTCAAACTAAATAGATTCATATTTTTGCATATCATTCCAATTGCTTAACAATTGGTACTACCATCACACAGTTTAGTAGGCATATGCACATACAATAATTAGGCCTTAGTGTTGAAAATATTTGTTGATGTACAAACAGAAGCCCATAAAGAGAGATACAAACTTGGTACAAACAATGATAATGCTCATTGAATTCTTATACAGTTATACTCTACTGTGCTTTATTTATCGAATCATGAATCATATGACATCAGACGTTTATCTATCGTGAAACCTGCTATCTCGGCCTCCTTACAGATCTCTCTGCACTTTGCAATCCTCCCAGAGGCCCTGTAAATTTCAAGCATGTCCTTGTATAAATCAAAAGTGGGAGAAAATCCCGCTTCTTTAAGTTTTGAAAAATATCTCGCAGCTCGAGATAGGTCATTTAAAGCAACAACTAGCTTTATCACCGCACGATAAGCTGGAAGGTCAAGGAGGCAATTTGAAGCCTCCATTTCCCAAACTAAATCCAATGCCTCTCTGTGTTTCTCTTCTGCATGCCGGCTACGAATAACAGTAGTGTACATAACCACACTTGGTTGACGACCAGACTGTTGGAACCAACTAAACAAACTCTCAACTACGTCAAACTTCCCAATCTTAGAGCAGACTTTCATTATAGCAGTACAATCTTGAGCAGTCAAATTCAGTTCATCTCGTGCTCCGAGTTCTTTTAACAACGGCTCAATATGTCTGTATCTATCAGGGTTCTTTCCAAGTTCCAATATCAATTTCGCATAAATGCTGGAATCCAACATTCTTTTATCCCTTCTAGCAATTGCCAATACCTTCCATGCAGGTCTAAGGTTTCCTGCTTTTAAAAAACCCTTAATCAACGCTCTAACACCCCTGTGCTCGCCATACCAGTAAACTTGTTAAGGTTTAATAGACTCTTCAACTCATGGTTCCCCGCCAAGACCTCAATCGTTGAGGACAGAATCCAATCATCCGGGAAGAGATGAGGTTGATTCTGTGCCCAACTGAACGTCTGTAGAGCTCTCCCAGGAAGCCTCATTTGGCCCAATTCCTTTATTGTCAACGATAAAGAACCCTTCTTCAAAATATGTACCCACTTTCCAAGAACTATAGACACTTCTTCATCTGGATTAAGCCTACTGATCTCTCTTGCCAACCCAACTAAAAAGTTTGGGTTTTTATATAATTTCTTATACATATAAACGCGAGAAGAAACCATAGCTGGTAGTCTTTTCCGTGTAGGCAACCCCAACGGTCGAATCTTGTGAGGAGACGGAAGAGGAAGAGGTCTTTCCCGATCCAATTTTCCCGCTTTTATGGATTCTACCTTGAAAAGTGACGATATAGCATCAATTTCATCCGATTCCCAAACCACATCAGTATTTAGTTCCTCCTCGTCGTTCTCTTCTACATCGAAACCCTTATCATCATCATCATCATGAGTTGGTTCATTGTTGGTTAAGCTAGGATTCTTCAAGAACAAATTAACACCAAACTCCGGAGGTAGCTTGTCGCGCCGCGGATATCGTAAGTTCTTTGTTGGTGTTTCTCTTTTTCTATTCGAATTCGACGAATGTGCTGCTAAAGCGATTCTCTGGTTTCTGCAGAAGGTTGTTCGCAATGGAACAAAATACATACTAGTAGCAAATGAAAGAGTGCATTCCATTGTTAGGGTTTAGAATTGCAACGGTTGAATAAACATTGAAAATTGAAAATCACCTGCAATGATAGAAAAACCAATTTTCATATCAGGTTGTAAATTGGCCACTGGCCACTATAGCGCGGAATTTTCGGCAGTGCTGCGACGCAAATCTAAACGCCGGTGCTTTGCCTTATGAAGAGGCGGTTATCGCGGCGGCAAGCGGCGACGGAATCGCATACTCGCGCGCTACAAGAGAACTGAAGGAAAATACAAAAGAAAAATTGAAGAAGAAGGATAAACCTGGAAGACCTTATCACTGTTTATGGGGCCGACGACAAACTCTGGCGGTTTTTCCGATGGGTTGAGTTCTGTGCGACTTCATGTTGTAGTGACTGTTTAGATGAAGAAATATTTTTCTAAGTAAATTACAAATTTTGTGCTATAAAATATGGGAATTTCTTTTTTAACATCGATAGTTTCTTCTAGATCTCTAATAAAAAATTTAAAATTTTCTCAAATTTCGCAAGTGCACTTAAAAATTATCTTGCAGCACATTTTGCAAGTGCATTTACAAATTAATCTATATTTTATAAAAATGATTTCAAATTTACTTACTTAATTCATTCATTATTCTTTATTCTGCAAGTGTATTTACGAAATATGTGTATTGTTTAAGAAAATAAATAGAAAGCCTTACCTCCATTTTATTTTCAAACAAATTCTTTTTCTACTTTCTACTCTAAATCCAAACTCACAAATTTGTGTCTCTCTCATCCATTTCAACTCCAAATCATCTCTAAGCTCTAACAATTATGTAAATTTTTCTCTATTTTTTAAATAGAAATACACTATTGTAATAGTTGATTAGGTTAGTTTGTAATAATTAAATTGTGTATGTTAGTGTTAGATTAGGTTAATGTAGTTGATTTGGTGGAAAAAATTGAGGTTCGAGTTGTTTAGACAAGATGAAAGTAGATTTGAAAATGACTGTGTGCATGTGATTTTGCAAGTGCACTTGTGAAGTAACCTTGAACCAGTTTTGCAAGTGCACTTGCGAATTCTTACTAGAGTTATTTGTTTTTAAAACCTAACAATTATATTTATTTATTTCAGAACATGGTCGATAATCGTGACCAAAGCAAAGCGCTGAGACAAGGAAGACCATCCTAGTCTCGCCTCGACACGCTGAGAGAGGCAGTAGTAGGTGAACCGCCTCGAGGCCGTGGTCGAGTACAAAGGAGTAGTTGGATGTAGCTTCCGCACCGAGGAGCCGCTGCATCAATCATCTTCCCTTTACGTAGTAGGTGTCACGAAAGGGAGATTCAACAAGAGTTTGTGGCACCTGAGGGTGGTGAGGTACCCGAGGATGTTTCGATTCTTGAACAGGCGGAGTAGGGCTATCCGGGAGAACCATTTGACACATCCCTCTTGATTTACTACCATAACCATACCGTCCGCCATGTCTGGAATAAAGAGGTATATTTTTTGTTGCAATTTTTTATTTTATAAGTTTGACTCAAAAATACGATTGTAACAATTATTATGGACTTGACTACAGTTCGTGAGTAGAACTGGGGGGCCGTTGTTTTGGTATACCTCTACCATAAGTTGAATGAGACTTCAAATTGGAGAATGATGACGCTCATTGGCTCATGCACACTTTTCACGGTACCTTTTTTGTTTTCAACTATTAACTTTAATTTGTTTTGATTAATGTGTACTTACATATTATGTTATTGTTTTTGCAGAGTTGGATAATCACTCATTTCCACCGCATTCATGGTTTCGAGCCAAATGATGATTATACTAACAACATGTCAAGGGCTGCCAAGTATCGTCCCCACAAAGGGAACCATAAAGTGGCGCCACACCAGATGTATCTTGATCGCACCAACTATGATGACATCAATTGGATGCCGTTTGAGGATTACAAGGAGGTTATCCTGTTCCATCCCATCTCTTTATACTCGGGGTAGCTAGCATGTGGATTTAACATTATTGTCAGGTATCTGTCCGAGCGATGTATCTGTCAGTTTGACTATGTGAAGATGATACCTATATTTGTTTTTCATACTGCTCCCGACATGATCGTACAACGCGATCTTGACGGCATATTCGAGAATTGGGAGAATCATATGGCGCCACATGACCGTCGAATGATGTCAGCATCCTAGAATTGGCACTGTGCAGAGGGTTACATGACATGGTTTTTTAACGTGTCACACCCTCTCATGACTGCGGATGATCCTAGACGTCTACCGAGACCAACTCATGAGGATCTCTTGGAGAACGAGCTCTAGTGGGAAATATGATCAAAACTTACTTACACTTATTCGTATTTCGGAGTTTTATGGCTTGTTGAAAATGCCATCTTCCTTTTTGTTGCTTCTGTTGGTATGAAAATGTTGTAACGCGGTGAACTGACTTTATGTGTTTTTGTATCGCAAATGTGCGGATAGCAAGAGTCGCCACCGACTTTTATTTTTATCCAATTAAGGGAAGGTAAAAGTACAGAAAAAGACCTTCCTTAGATTCTGAGTAAGGGAGAAGGTTATGAAAAGGGAAGGTATTAGCACCCCTTTCCATCCGTAGTTACCTACGGGCTCTTAGTTGCTCTTAGATCACTTTAAAATTGTTTTCTGTGTGTTTGAAAAAGATGTTTTTGAAAAGGCATTTCGCTTTGACTTTGTAATGATTCATGTAGGAATGTATACAAAGTGTTCGGAAATGTTTCGTTTGAAAAGAGTTTAAACTTTGACAAAAGTGTGGTGCAAAAGTATTTTGATAGAGCAAGCAACTAAAAGTCTTATTACCTACTAAGAATTGGTCGTTGTGTTGTTTTATCGTTCCTTTAGAATAGTGCTATCCATACCATTAGTTGGTAGGTAACCCTATTCGTTGGATGTAAGCGGACATTCAAGGGACATCGATGGTCATAGAAGGCAACTTGTAGGAAGTATCCTAGCACATTCGAAGGACTATCATCATTTTCAGAGGCGACAATCGAGGGTCAAGATCATGTATTCGGAGGCGACATCGTGGGTCCGATGATCTTTGTATCGAAGGGACTATGATGATTTGTTTTGAAGGCAACGGTGCTAGAATACCTCTACGCTCGAGGGACTCGACCGCTTTGAATTGTAAGGCAACGAGAGAGAATTACCCTAAGGGGTGCGGTGTGTAAAAGAGTGTGTTGATTCAGATATATGTTATCTTGCAAATTAAAGTGAGCTATTGTTCAATTTTATCTTGCCATACACGCCTAATTACTAACAGTTTATAGGGTGCGGAAATTAAAATGCGGAATGTAAAGATGGAAAGATAAATGTCCTACGCTATTACATGGCTTTGGGGCAGATACATAATTTAAACGTACGGAAAATAAAAAGCCTAATTTTAAGCTATTACATCCCATGAGCAGTTACATAATTGGAAAAAAGAAAATGATAAAAGAAATCGTTCGAAACAGAATAACCTGCAAGAGAATGAGAAATCAGAAAATACGAGAGGAATTGAATAAGAGGAAAATGTTAGTAAAAATGCAAATTTTTGAATGAGAAAAATATTTCATGCTGGAAATAACATAAATATGCTAAAATAATTTTTTGGGATTTTTTGGATGCAATTTAATAATTAAAAACTAATTAAAGTTGATTTAAATGATAAATTATGGATAAAATTAAATATGCATGCAAAATAATATTTTTTAATTTTATAAATTAAATAAACATTTTATGAAAATAAATGCAAAAGGAAAAATATTTTTGACAATTTTTAATGCATGAATAAAAATATTGAAATAAATTAAAATTGCATGAAAATATTAAAAGAATTAGAAAATATGAAAAGAATGCAAAGTTTGTAAAAGAACACAAATCGGTCCCCAGTGAATCGAACTCATGACATGGGAGAGCATCTTTGCACAGAAGCGCCTCAACCACTAGGCCACTTGACATCCGGTGTTGGAAAAGACAAAACAATTGCATTTGAATGATGACGCCGTGGTTATATTTCAAACCGGCGGGGCCCTGTGGAAAGAGAGCTAATCGTAACGCTATAACGCCACGCCACCCACGCCGGTCACCAGTCAACGACGGAGCCCTAGCTCGTCGCCTTCTCCGCGGCCACGATCCTCGAACCCGCAAAACAAATACAATAAAAGCAAAAGACCACCCTTCCCACCTAATTCGATGGTCATGAGTCCAATGGTACCATCGGGCCGATCGAAAATGCTTGTACAAGTCGTTCGACGCTTCTCAGTTTCGAAACCCTAATCATGGCAATATGATTTCTAGACGTTCAAACTTGTCCACGATTGCCCAGATCGACCATGTGGAATCTTAGGAACACAACCAAATCATTAAAATCAATTGAAACAAGCAGGTAATAAAAGTGCAAATTCAAGAAAAAATTGATTATGTATGCATGTATATGGCACGATTTAGCTTGCTTTAACCATTGGCAAGAGTGTGTACTTACTCAAACTTACCTCCTGAAGACAATGTAGTGGTTTTTGAGGGCTGAATATGGCTGGAAAATAAAACTCGAAAATTGACAATTCTTGAAAAAATTTGGCAAGATAAGGGTTATGCTTTGAGCTAGGGTTTCGTGTCTCTTGCTGTGCATCTTGCTTGGTATTTATAGAGTAAATTGAGAGAGAAAAAACAAGGCAAGAAGATTTGATTTGGAATGCATTCAATGATTTTCAAATAAAATCAAATTTTTGAAAGAAATTTGATTTTCTCTTAAATGCATGATCATGCACGAAATTGGCAAGTGTTTTGGGCTTCCTTGGACCTTAAGTTTGATCAAAATCCAATCATCTTGAAAAAAATATCTTATTTTCATATTTTATATAATTTAATTTTGAATTAAATGGTTTAAAATTCAAAAATAAATTAATAAAATAGAAAATTGCCATGGCCAAGCATTTATGGGTCACAAATAATGTCATGAACAAGTTTGGACCAAAAGATTATAGGCCCATTTGGAAAATTTTGCATTTTGACCAAAATGTCCTTTTGCAATCATCCAAAATCGCCCAACTTCCAATAGTGTATATTGCTCAATTTTCCATATTTTGAGTGTTATTGACTTTTGGAAATCTCTAAGAGTCCTCTAACCAACCTTTTGGTCTCATATCAATTGAGTTTCCATGCTCAATATATCTTCAAAACAAAATGTTGACTTTTGTTGACTTTGAAAAGACCAGAATGTTTTGAGCCATACCTCTCAAATGAAGCATTTTTGAACATTCTTGTGAGACATGAAGTTGTAGAGAATTGAATTTCCTTCAAAACAAGAGGTGGAAAAATTTCTGAGAAAGTATGAGAAAGTTATGATCACCAAAGTTCATTGACTTTTCACCTAGAAACCCTAATTTAGAAAGTTTGACTTTTAAGCAAATCTTGAGTTTTCTTGATGAATCATGATCAACCCTTGATCAAATGATGAATGTAACTTCAAAATGAGGATGGTGACCAAAAATCATGAAGTTTGACTGTATGTTGACCACAGTTGACTTTTTGTCCAATACAACTGATTTTCAACCATCTGAGCAATTGTCTGAGGAAATTTGATCTGTGAGGCTTGAAACTTGACATGGAGAATCTTTGAAGCATATGAGGAGGCATGATGACCATTGGAGATGTTATAAGTCCATCTTGATTCGAGAAATACCAAACCCTAGTTTGGGTTGATTGTCTAGGAGAGTTTGTCGATCAACTCGAGGGATCCTCGAGGATGGATGTATGAAATGTCTTGAGAAGATGGAGGGCAAATTTTGGGGTGTGACAGCTGCCCCTGTTCAATCTTCTTGTACTGGAAGGTTAGATTGACATGCTTGTCTTTCGTGACCTGGAGGTAGGAGATGATTGAACACTTGAGTACACCGGAAAATTTGCACTCGCCGGGTCGATGATGCGGGAATGGGCTTATAGATGCCATTTGGAGAAGTTGGAGACTTCGCTGGGGAATGAGTCGTACGCTAGACTGGAGATTGTTGTTTGAAGAGGAGAATCTTCGGAGATGGGCTTAGGATGCCATCTGGAAAGGTCGATGCTGGGGAGTGAGCCGACGCTAGCTCCTGTAGATGTTTTGGAAGGAGCATGGAGACGGGCTTAAGATGCCATCCGAGGGGTCGACGTTAGACTTCGTGCTCATCCTTGAATGAAGTTATTGGTTTGTATTGATTTTAACCAAATATGCAGATTCGAAGTGAAGAAATGTTGACAAGTAGTCGGAAAGGGCTTAAGATGCCATCCGAGGCAACCGAGTCGCACGCCGACTGTAGTTGCTGCATAATAAAGAGAGTCGAATACATCTTTGTGTCGACCATTCGAGGGATAGTAGTTGGCAAAGCGCGATATTTTCCCGTTGTGCATCGGTATTGATCCACCGCTCATATCGGAGGATAACTTGTGATCGCTCGATAGGTTTCCGCCTAGCTTCGTATTAATCCGGATCCACTATTGGAGAACAAGCGGTGGTCGCTTGATAGTTTTCCGTCTGTTCGGGTCTTAATCTCCGGACCGCTTGTCGAGGACAAACTGGCGGTCTTTTAGATAGTTTTCCGTCTCGATTCGGGTCTTAATCTTGGACATGTTTGCTGTAAGTGACTTTCAAATTAGCTTTATGAGAATGACAATGATGAAATTATGACTTTATGAATAATGTATGAATGATAGTATTTCAAAACATATCCATCTTGAGGAAGATATGAGGATTCGATGCTTGGGGATGGAGATCCTGAGAAGAGAGAAACTTTGATTCCTCCGATGCACTATCTGACCAAGTCTTGGGGCCTAGACATTGCTGAGGATGGTAGAAACCGAGAAATGCATTATTGAGGATCCCATACCTAGACCCTGCTGGGGAGAGTCTAGAGGTGCTCTACTAGGATCTTGCAGAAATCCTACGAGAGTTTTTGATAACTGGTTGGAGACCTGGAATCTCGATCGAGGTATAAAGGTGTAGGTTTCCTCCGATGCGATATCCGACCAAGTTTCAAGTCCGATACTACTACCGGAGAAAAGGGGAATTGTTGAGAGATATTCACGGTGATAAATACCGCATGGGGATGAAGTGTTACCTTGAGACCGATGTAACATTGCTCTTGAGTGGAATCACCGCCGTGGATTAACATATACTCCGCTGGGAGGAAGGTTTGTAGTGAGTGACACCTCCTGGGGATTATGTTCTCTGGGGAATGTTTTGGTGACTTTCACGTCATCTCAATTCCTGGAGCCTGTAGTAAGTACTTTTGTATGTTCACTTTTCGCATGTTTGTGAACGGATTTTTATTGTCAGATGCATATAATCATTCAAAGCAAACGTTGGACTTTATGCAAACAACAACAACTGAAAATTGTAAAGAGAAAGAACTTGTATTTATTTGAAATGTGGCGTATGGCCAAGTAGTTCGTACACAGGAAAAGTAAAAAGCTATGCGGAGACAATCTCGTTAAGTTCCAACTATGTTAGTACTCATATATTTCAACTATCTCATCTCCTTGCTGTCAGTAGAAAGTGAGTGGATTGATCTTCGCCATTCGAACCTTGAATGCTGATAGTAGTCTGGAAGTAGGTGATCCGGACGAGACATAGTCGTACGCTTAAATCCCTAATTTTTGCCTAGACCGCCTTTCGGTTTTCGCCCACCGATACCTTTTTGCCCAAGCCGCCTTTTCGTGTTTTTGACTTGCCGGGTGTACATGTTTTGTATATATCCTTAACTTTTGCCCGAACCCTTTGGTTCGCCAGATGCCCTTATTTTTGCCTAGGCCACCGACCTAGCGGTCTCTTTATGTAGTATTTTTGACTATGTCCTACATGTGGTGTGAGAAGTCTTCACCATCCATGGTGCTAAGTATCATAGCTCCACCGGAAAATATGTTTGACTACAAATGGTCCCTCGAGGTGGGAGTCCATTTGCCCCGATATTCCCGAGTCTCAAGATACCTCTTCACGTCAGTAGTACCAAGGTTTCTTCTCAGATCAAGCTCATAACAATATGCTGGTTCGTCAAACTTCTCAATGATGATCCGGGAGCCCTGTCCCATCCGACCTTGAACATAGATGACATAGTAGCCAATGCGCCGCCAACCGATTCTCTTCTCGTGGAATGTGATCAAAAGTAATCTCTTCAAGTAAGGGATCAAACTCGTAACATGCTCGATATGGAATGAGATTCGGATGCTTCGATCCCACTCGCCTTAACTGACTAATCACTAAAGTTGAGTCTCCATACACTTGTAAGAACCGGATTCTTAAGTCGATAGCGCTTTGATACCCATGATGCACGCTCAGATTCGCCATGTTATTAGTGCAACTCAAACATAATCGGCGGTGAAAGGCGTATGTCCGCCTGTAGGGATGTAATGATGGCGCCAATGCCATTGCCAAGTGCGTTGAGGCTCCATCAAAGACCATGGTCCATCGATCCTTGTTCGGGTCCTTCGTCCGTCCTCGGTTCTTCGAATCGAACTAGTAAAACATCTTCATCTCGAAATTAATTGCATAGACCGATAGTCATCTACGGCTTGATGAGCCAAATGATCGCTACTACACTTCCTTTGATTGCTTTCGAGAAGTGTACCGATGTCGATTCGTCAAGATCATCCGCCATCTTGCTATTCTTTTGGAGAGAGTGGTTTTCAAATATGTATTTTATCGGATCCATCTTAGAAATCAACAAGGTAGTGTGAGTCAACATATATCGCCTTAGTCGGCGAGCAGCCCAAGTTAAAGCTGCAAGTTTCTCGAATGTGAGTATCTTGTTTCACAATCGGTAAACTTTTGCTAAGGTAGTATATTGCATGCTCTTTTCGACTGCACTCGCCATGTTGCCCCAACACACACCCCATCGAGTTCTCTAGCACCGCAAGTACATGATAAGAGGTCTTCCTTCGCGGGCGGCATCGGGATGGGAGGATTCAGAGGTACTCCTTGATTTTGTCAAAAGCAACTGCAATCGCTGCTCCATTCTACTACTTGATCTTTCTTTAGCAACTTGAAGATTGGCTCACAAGTAGCGCTAGATGTGCAATGAATGCAATGTAATTCAATCGCCCAAGAAACCTCCGACTCCTTCTGCAAGGGAGTCGGCATCTCTTGGATAGCTTTAACCTTAGCGGGGTCAACCTCAATACCTTTACCACTGACAACAAACCCTAGGAGTTTTCCGGATCTGACTCAAAGGTGCACTTGTTAGGATTAAGTCTCAGTCTGTACTTCTTCAACCTGTTAAATAGTTTCTGCAAATGATCAAGATGTTCTTCTTCAGTCTGTGATCGAGCTATCATGTCGTCGACATAGACCTCTATCTCGTGATGAATCATGTCATGAAATAATGTAACCATAGCACGCTGATAAGTGGCACTCGCGTTCTTCAGTCCGAACGGCATAACCTTGTAGCGTAGTGCCCCACTGTAACAAAAGTAGTCTTCCATGTGTTCGGGAGCCATTTTGATCCGATTGTAACCGAGAAACCATCCATGAAGGAGAAAACCTTATGCCGAGCGGTGTTGTCAACCGTAACATCAATATGAGGAAGGGAAAATTGTCTTCGACTCGCTTTGTTCGATCTCAATCCACACACATTCGCATTTTGCCATCCTTCTTAGGTACGGGTACCACATTTGCAACCCATCGTGGATAAGAAGTAACACTAAGAAACCGCATTGAATTGTTTCATAACTTCGCTTTGATTTTCTCCGACATCTCGTGATTAATGCGACGAACCTTCTGCTTCACCGAGAAACCTCTTTGTAATCTGTACCACAATATTAATGTCCAAACCAGTATGTCTTCGTATGACCAAGCAAAACCTCAATATAGTCTCGTAGCATCCGAACCTTTCTTTAACACTGCTCCATACCCGCTCCTATCTTGATCTTTTCGCTTCGTTAGTACCCAAATTCACAACCTCAATCGTTCTTCGTATGATCATAACTTGCTCTTCTTGCAGTAGCCCCGCAAGTTCTCCGGCACTTCACAATCTTCCTCACTTTCGCCTTCGGCTTGGTAGATCGGATTATCAAAGTCATATTTAGCAATAGCATAGTTATCAACGAGATTTGGAGTGATTCGCAATGCATCACGTGTGTAAGAAACACATAGCTTTTGAAGGGTGATAAAGTAAACGAAAACAAACAACAATTGAATGCAAAAGTCCAACGAATTTATTGAATGAAAATATGCAAATGATGATAATAACCTCACAACGAGCCATGATGCCCGGCAAGGCACTAGGCTTTAGAGTTTATTGTTCAAAACATAGAAAATACGAAAAGCAAAACAAAACAAGAGCAATTTCCTGCTAAAGGAGATTGGTATGACGCCTTCGCCTTCCAATTGCCGAGCCCACGCTCGTGGAAGATCCACTTGCCGATGTCAAGTCTTTGTCGCCTTCTATAGCATGGATTCCACTGGCCGATGCGGAAAGGAAGTCACGGCACGCTGCGGCGATCATCTTCTCGACCTTGATGGTGAAGCGAACCGCCTTGTCGACTTGAAAGGAAGATCAGGGAGCTGTCCCCAAATAGTGTTACCTTCTTCAACAGCAGCTTTTGCATCTTTCAGCGAGGCCATCCTAGGCGGAAATTGTGTAACTTCAGGAGTAACGGGAGAGTCAACAGGCACGACTGGTATTGTTTCAAAAGCGGTGGAGTCTCAAGAATTCACCCTCCACCTCAAGGTATTGGAATGACTGTAGATGACTCACCATATATTCTTCTTCACCATATACTGTGACAACTTTATCCTTCACTGGGTACTTCAGTTTCTGATGCAGGGTAGAGGTAACAGCGCCTGCCCCATGTATCCAAGGGTGTCCAAGTAGGCAAGAGTAAGCTGGACGGATGTCCATGACAAAGAAAGTGGAATCAAAAGTCTGGGAACCGACTTTAACAGGAAGAATGAGCTCTCCAAGTACTGTTCGATAAGAACCATCAAAAGCTCTCACGATAATGTCACTGGGTCTCAGAACCAACCCTTCGACATCAAGTCGATCAAAAGCAGTCTTAGGTAGGATATTCAGAGCGTAACCGGTATCCACCCAAACATGAGACAGGTGCCCTTGCATTCAACGAGATGTGCAAGGCTTTGTTGTGTTTCCTTCCGCAGAGTCAAATCATCATCGAGAAGTTTAGGCACTGTACCTAGCAATACAAACTTCAAATTGATCAAGAGTAGTGTCTTGCACGTGAGCATTCTTCAAAACTTCACCAAGGCGTTAGTATGAGCCTCGAGCACAAGAGCATAGCAAGCATGGAAATCTTGGACGGAGTCTCGTCCCAACTGCTCCACAACGTTGTAGTCACTCTTCTTGATAATCTTTAATTTCTCCATTTCTTGTTCGAGGTGTCTTCGTGAACCTCCTTTGGTACTTCCGTCGAAAGGTGATGAGTCACCGTTCTTTCCTCTATCTTGGGGAATGGATTGAATAACTAGAATGCGAATGGAGTCGCAGTGTCTTTGGAGGAGAGATGTCCGAGAGAATACCTTCCGGCTCGAAGTCACCTTACTTGATCCGGTGATGTTGTCGATGTCGTGAATGGTAGCTTCAACTATAAGATCTTCAATGGTCGAGGGTCTTGCTTGACGCCATGATAGTAAACATCACCCATAGTTCCATGGAATAGCTTTGTCGAGGAATACGGAACCGGTCCGAGAGAAGTGATGATGAGAGGTGCCACCTAAGCACAGATCGCAGAAGAAACCTTATAGTGTTAACATCAAGACAGTTTCGTGGAAATCGCCACCCCATCCATGCTTTAACATCTTCAATAGGAATCTTGTAACTTCACCATGTAATCATACTTTCCACTTGGCTGCCCAAGGTATCCCACAGATGGTACAATATCGCATTATCAATCTTCAACTTAGACATTTCTTCACGCAGCCGCATGTGTGGTTTCGTAATAGTATGTCACGGTTATCCATCATGCATTGAACACGCCTTCTTAACCAAGCACAACCATCGTGCATGGGCACCAACGATACCCTCGGGCATCCTAGATCGACACCGCTTGTAGCAAATTCTTCTTAATACCATCGAGGAATGGTCAATTCATCTATGTTGAAAACGTAAGTATCGCCACCAATAACATTGGAACTCTTATCATGGTTAGCATAGGCGCTGATCACATCTGTAGTCTCAACAGAGGATCAAACTCAACTGCTTAGCTTCAATCATATCTTGAATCTTGTTCTTCGTGAGCCCAACAATCACTCAGACTATGTCCGTGGCTATTGGAGTGGTAAGCACATTTAGCATTAGGGTTGTATCTCGGACAGAGGTATTGACATTCGAGGAGGATCCTCAAGGTAATCACCGCTTTCAACATGTGTTGCAAGGCTCATGACAATGGTATGTTGATCTTTGTAAACCGCCTTCGTGGCGCATTCTCGTTACGCTGTCTCGCTGAGGTTGTGTTGATGTAGGATCGAGATCACAACCGCTCCCACAGATTGAGCACGGTCGGTCTTGGCTCGGCTTTTTCGACCATACACAAGATTGGCTTCTTTCTTACCACCAAAAGATCTCTTGGCAAGATTTGAAGATGACTCTACATGAATCTTCCCACCTTGATACCACTTAAATACGTCAGAAGTATCACTTGAATCCGGTCAAGAGTTTCCAATCAAATGATTAAAGAATGGGTCCGCGTTGTCCCCATGAACATATCAACCAACCCCTATCGACAAGGGTGGTTGACCGCTAGATCTCTCCATTTCGAGCATACCCTTGAACTTCTCATCACGACCCATGGACATGCTCAGTAGTTGCATGCGAGTGGGTGTCAATTCAGATTGTACTATATCGTCAGAGAAAGCATCGCTAAGTCACCCAAGTACGGATACTATTCTCTAGTCGATAATACCACTCTAGTTGAGTTCCGACAAACTCTTGAAAATAGTGCATCCACAACTTTCTCATCGTAGGGGTTGATCTTTTGAACATAGGATTTCAAATGCGCTTAGGGCAAGACATGCCATCATACTTGGCAAAAGTCGAACTTTGAACTTGGGAGGAATCACAACACCGTGAACAAGACTCGATCATCAAAATTCAGCCCGACATTTTATTTTCCACAAGATTCAGACGGTCTTCAAGTTGTTTGTACTTGTCATCTTCATTGAGTATTGGCCATCATCATAGTTTTTCAAGCTCAGCCGACCGCCTTCGCCATCACCCTTGTCACTTTGCTCATCCTCATTCTTAATACTTCCTTCGAGAGTTCTATACGACCGACCACCTTAGGACCACCTTTGTAGCGTCTGTCCATGTTGAGTAGACCAATAACCTTCTTCTTTCTGTTGATGAGCTTCTTCAGATCTTCTTGGCCTTGGACCAAGCTGGTGAACATCTGTTGAAACTGAGCATTCTGAGCTTGAGATCTTTGATGATGCTCAAGAGCCATTTCGCTAAAATAAATAGCGAGAGAATGAGAAAACCAATCTTCAATGTACCTGTGATGCAATGTTATGCCATGATATGCAATGTTTATGCAAATGCAATGCAATATTTTCAAGGACCTTAGAGATTTAAATTTGTTAAACAAGCACGAACAAACATTTATTAGTACTCTTTTTATTATTCTTTTCCTTTTTAAGTACAAAAGATAGTTCAAAACAATAAAAGAAAAGCATATAAATCCTAGAGCTCTAAGTCTCCCATGGGCCTCTTGGTGCCGAGGTAGGCTGATGCTTCTCCTCGTGAAGTAGCTTGGTCAACTCTAGCACTTTCTTCTCACTTGCATAACACCGAGCTTCAAAGGTATCCTCTTCTTTAAGTGAACCCAAGATCTCTTCAAGTCTTCAACATTAGTAGGCATGTCGATGGAGAACAACATAGGATCCGCCACCTATAGCAACGGGTTCCATAATTACCGTAAAACAGCGTGAATGGCATCATGAGGTTTTGAGCTCGAGCTCGCACCCATTTGAGGTAAGGTTCCCAAGGAATAGAGTTCGGTGCCCCAAAGTCTGGTATCGCCTCTTTACCATGCCCCAAGCGTATGAACCTTCGCCTGTAGTTCCGAGATCGTGGTTGTAATCGAACACAATATCTGGAGAAGCATATCATGTGGACCATCTCTTCGAGCAAAACCAAACCGACGAGAGCTAGAGAAGGTCAAGTAATACCTCCCCTTATACCAAGTAGCGGTACATTAGGGAATTCTCCACAACGCTCAATGAATGTGAAGTCCCTTTGAGAGAAAAGACTCCAACGGATATCTGAATGAGAGAGTGACATTAACCTTTGAGACCATCTCAACCTTTGTTCATTCTTCAAAACTGATGGAGGAAGGTGCGAAATAAACCACCTGGAAAGTAACGGTATGTAACACATGAGAGTTCCTTGTCTCTTAGTAGTACGAGTGTGGAGAGAATGTAGGATATCTCCAAGTAAGGTAGGCACAGGATTGCGGGTAAGAAACAGCTTGATGGCGTTCACATCTATGAATTGATCCGAGTTAGGAAATAGAACCAAACCATAAATTAGCAAGGCCACAATGTCTTCGAATGCCTGGAAACTCATAACTTTGAGGAATTCTCGGGCTTTCTTAATTAGGAACTTGGAAAGTAAACCCTTAACTCCACTTCTAGTTTCCCAATTGGCTTCAATGTCTGAGCGCTTAAGATGTAAGGCTGATGCGATGTCTTCGTACTTAGGAACCTTTTCTAAACCGGTGAATGGCATTTGGTCAAGAATAGGTACCCCAAGTAGCTTAGAGAACTCTTCCAAGGTAGGAACCAACTGATAATCTGGGAATGTAAACCAATGGTGTTTCGGATCAAAGAACTGAATAGACATGCATCATATCTTCTTCAAACCGAGATAACCAAGTCAAGTAGATAACCATGTCTTTTGATGAACCGAGCATGGTCGGAATTTCAAACCAATTCTTCGAATGAGAAGGTATACCCATGAAGTTGATTCGATAGTCTTTCTAGAAGCCATAATCCCTACAAAATAGAGCAAAGATAAATCCTAGGTCCTTGAAATAGTTAGAAATGATATGCAATGCGAATGATGTCATGATGTCATGTTTAGCACACACAAACAATTCACACAATGAGCCTAGGTTTAAGGCTTGCATGAGGTATAGGTGATTACCCCACCAAAAGTTTGAGTTGGTTCATCCTGTCCTATAATAGTAACCGGTTCTAGGAATCTCACATCATTGATCTTTCTCGAGGCGCTTATTTCAATACGACTACCAAGTGGTTGACCGAAAATATCCCAAAAGTCTGATCTCAATGAGCGTAGTATCGAGTATCAACCAACCTTAGTCTGCACCAAAGCCGGCCATCTCACTACCTTCTAATGGCTAAGATGGGTCAATTAAGGTTCTAAAAGTTTAGCTAGCTGATGACACCACGCAGAAGCCAAATACTATCCTCAACTTGGGAATGAAGAGTATCAGACATCCAAAGTGTCACGCTAACGTAGCCATCATGTTGACCGCTTTGATATACGCCTAACGGTCGCGACGATTTATTGCTACTTACCTAAAAGGAAACCCGATCCGGTGTAGGATCCCCACAAATATAATACCCAAGCAACCCTCAAAGATAAAGCAAGCAATTCAAACAAAAAAAAAGTTATCTAGAAATCCCTAAGATAATTCTCTTTAGGTGTTTCAACAGAGTTGCCACAGAACACGTGAACCGACTTTATGTGTTTTTGTATCGAAATGTGCGGATAGCAAGATTCGCCACCGACTTTTATTTTTATCCAATTAAGGGAAGGTAAAAGTAAAAAGAACTTTGTTAGATTCTAGTAAGGAGAAGGTTATGAAAAGGGAAGGTATTAGCACTCTTTCCATCCGTAGTTACCTACGGCTCTTAGTTGATCTTAGATCACTTTAAAATTGTTTTCGTGTGTTTGAAAAGATGTTTTGAAAAGGCATTTCGCTTTGACTTTGTAATGATTCATGTAGGAATGTATACAAAGTGTTCGGAAATGTTTCATTTTGAAAAGAGTTTGAACTTTGACAAAAGTGTGGTGCAAAAAGTATTTTGATAGAGCAAGCAACTAAAAGTCTTATTACCTACTCGTAATTGGTCGTTTTGTTGTTTTACGCCTTTAGAATAGTGCTATCCATACCATTAGTTGGTAGGTAACCCATTCGTTGGATGTAAGCGGACATTCAAGGGACATCGTATGGTCATAGAAGGCAACTTGTAGGAAGTATCCTAGCACATTCGGCGGACTATCATCATTTTCGTAGGCGACAATCGAGGGTCAAGATCATATATTCGGAGGCGACATCGTGGGTCCGATGATCTTTGTATCAAGGGACTATGATGATTTGTTTTGAAGGCAACGGTGCTAGAATACCTCACGCTCGAGGGACTTGACCGCTTTGAATTCGTAAGGCAACGAGAGAATTACCCTAAGGGTGCGTGTAAAAGAGTGTGTTGATTCGATATATGTTATCTTGCAAATTAAAGTGAGCTATTGTTCAATTTTATCTTGCCATACACGCCTAATTACTAACAGTTATATGCGGAAATTAAATGCGGAATGTAAAGATGCGAAAGATAAATGTCCTACGCTATTACATGGCTTGGGGCGTATACATAATTTAAACGACGGAAAATAAAAAGCCTAATTTTAAGCTATTACATCCCATGAGCAGTTACATAATTGGAAAAAGAAAATGATAAAAGAAATCGCTCAAACGTAATAACCCGCAAGAGAATGAGAAATCGAAATACGAGAGGAATTGAATAAGAGGAAAATGTTAGTAAAATGCAAATTTTGAATGAGAAAATATTTCATGCTGGAAATAATATAAATATGCTAAAATAATTTTTGGGATTTTTGATGCAATTTAATAATTAAAACTAATTAAAGTTGATTTAAATGATAAATTATGGATAAAATTAAATATGCATGCAAAATAATATTTTTAATTTTATACATTAAATAAACATTTTATGAAAATAAATGCAAAAGGAAAATATTTTGACAATTTTAATGCATGAATAAAAATATTGAAATAAATTAAAATTGCATGAAAATATTAAAAGAATTAGAAAATATGAAAAGAATGCAAAGTTTGTAAAAGAACACAAATCTGGTCCCAGTGAATCGAACTCATGACATGGAGAGCATCTGCACGAAGCGCCTCAACCACTAGGCCACTTGACATCCGTGTTGGAAAAGACAAAACAATTGCATTTGAATGATGACGCGTCAGGGTTATATTTCAAACTGAGTCAGCGTGCGTGGGCCCCAGGTGGAAAGAGAGAGCGAATCAGAACGCGTTATAACGCCACGCCAGCCACGCCGGGGTCAGCTCAGGTCAACGACGCCGGAGCCCTAGCTCTGGTCGTCTTCTCCGGCGGCCACGATCCCTGAACCTGCAAAACAGCGCGAATAAAAAGCAAAAGACCACCCTTCCCACCTAATTCGATGGTCGCGAGTCCAATGGTACCATTTTCGATCGAAAATGCTTGTACAAGCCGCTCGACGCTCGCTTCAAAACCCTAATCATGGCAATATGATTTCTAGACGTTCAAACTTGTCCACGATTGCCCAGATCGACCATGTGGAATCTTAGGAACACAACCAAATCATTAAAATCAATTGAAACAAGCAGGTAATAAAAGTGCAAATTCAAGAAAAAATTGATTATGTATGCATGTATATGGCACGATTTAGCTTGCTTTAACCATTGGCAAGAGTGTACTTACTCAAACTTACCTCCAAGACAATGTAGTGGTTTTTGAGGTATGAATGGAAAATAAAACTCGAAAATTGACAATTCTTGAAAAAATTTGGCAAGATAAGGGTTATGCTTTGAGCTAGGTTTCGTGTCTCTTGTCAGCATCTTGCTTGGTATTTATAGAGTAAATCGAGAGAGAAAAACAAGGCAAGAAGATTTGATTTGAATGCATTCAATGATTTTCAAATAAAATCAAATTTTGAAAGAAATTTGATTTTCTTAAATGCATGATCATGCATGAAATTGGCAAGTGTTTTGGGCTTCCTTGACCTTAAGTTTGATCAAAATCCAATCATCTTGAAAATATCTTATTTTCATATTTTATATAATTTAATTTTGAATTAAATGGTTTAAAATTCAAAATAAATTAATAAAATAGAAAATTGCCATGGCCAAGCATTTATGGGTCACAAATAATGTCATGAACAAGTTTGGACCAAAAGATTATAGGCCCATTTGGAAAATTTTGCATTTTGACCAAAATGTCCTTTGTGTAATCGTCCAAAATTGCCCAACTTGAATAGTGTATATTGCTCAATTTTCCATATTTTTGAGTGTTCTTGGACTTTTTGAAATCTCTAAGAGTCCTCTAACCAACCTTTTGGTCTCATCTCAATTGAGTTTCCATGCTCAATATATCTTCAAAACAAAATGTTGACTTTTGTTGACTTTGAAAAGACCAGAATGTTTTGAGCCATACCTCTCAAATGAAGCATTTTTGAACATTCTTGTGAGACATGAAGTTGTAGAGAATTGAATTTACTTCAAAACAAGAGGTGGTGGAAAAATTTCTGAGAAAGTATGAGAAAGTTATGATCAGTCAAAGTTCAGTTGACTTTTCACCTAGAAACCCTAATTTAGAAAGTTTGACTTTTGAGCAAATCTTGAGTTTTCTTGATGAATCATGATCAACCCTTGATCAAATGATGAAGGTAACTTCAAAATGAGGATGGTGACCAAAAATCATGAAGTTTGACTGTATGTTGACCACAGTTGACTTTTTGTCCAATACAACTGATTTTCAACCATCTGAGCAATTGTCTGAGGAAATTTGATCTGTGAGGCTTGAAACTTGACATGGAGAATCTTTGAAGCATATGAGGAGGCATGATGACCATTGGAGATGTTAGAAGTCCATCTTGGTCTGAGAAATACCAAACCCTAGTTTGGGTTGATTGTCTAGGAGAGAGTTTGTCTGATCAACTCTTGAGGGATCCTTGAGGATGGATGTATGAAATGTCTTGAGAAGATGGAGGGCAAATTTTGGGGTATGACAAATGCCATAGTTGTTTTAGTACTAAAAGTATTTAAAATAATTCGCACTGTTCATATTTGAGTTCATCTTCATTTTGATGGTTAATAATAAAAATGAGTTTTTTGACGTTTAAAGTTATATGTTGACGCTTTTCAGAATATGTTATATTTAGATTTATTTGAATATGTTACAATGGTAATTGGAAAGTACCACTGCTACGAGTTAAGTCTGCTTTGGTTGGATCATAGAGAGTAATATTACATGTTGACATCAGTGAGTTTTCTTAATACTTAATACTTAGTTTTTAGTTTATCATTTATTTTTTTAATCAAGTTTTTTAATTAAAACATAAATATTAAATATAATTTGTGCCCGTCCAAATAACCATAACTCATAGAGTACTGGACTTGAACAACTAAATTATAGTCCGTTTAATTATTAGACTTTTTACCCCAATCCCCTAAAAGCTATAGCCCGTCATGGACCGGCCCGACGCATGTCAGATAATCTGTTTTGCCAGCTCAAGATCTTCTATCTTTTTAGTGGGAAAGATAGAGTGACTTTAAGCAAAAATAGTAGAAGACAAAGAAGAAAATAGTGTTTACTTTGGAGGAAAAATGATGTGAGAAAAAATAAAGGCAAAATACTCTTTTTCGTCTTTTATCTTTAACTCGGGATCCAGTTCGGTCCCTTAACTTTTAAAAAGACCATTTGGATCCCTTAACTTTTTAAAATGTATCACATTAGTCCTTTCCGTCAACTCTGTTAGTCAAAGTCAACCCATAAGACCATGTGGCACTGATGTGGATGACAAATGTGTTAGATCAATTTTGTGATAGATTTGGTGATGCTAAAATCCATCACTAAATTTTTTTTCCTGGGTTTTGATAATGATTATTTATCTTCTACCCTAATCTTTTCTCTCTTTCTCCATAAACAATTAAATCTTGGAATCAATTCAATTTTAACATTTACTATGAAATCCTAAAACAAATTTTGGCAAGAAAAGATGCACACTAACAACAACTCACAAGGTGGCAGAAGCAACACCAACAACAATACTATGCCGAACTGGAACTTTAAAAAATTGGAATTTAAAATTGAAACTTTCAATCGGTGGTTACCAATGACAATTTAAAATTGAAGCAATAGGAACTTTCATTGTGTAGCGTACAACACTAACAACAATAACATGTTAAACACGATGCCAATTTATTAGTGGAACACAACGCTTACTACGGCGATATCGACACCAATTTGAACCTCCTCTTTTCGATGAAACTCCATTACACTTCCAAGGTCCAATCTCAACCGAATCAATTTACTAAATCTTTTAACTAATTTGTGGGTTTTATCCCTTTTCTTCAATTTGGAAAATGGTTTTTGTCCCTTTTAGGGTTATCCCGTAAACATCCAACCAAGACTAATGGATCTTTGAGAAATCCAAACCATTTATCAAATTATTAGGATAACATAGAAATGCTTTAAATGAAACAGATTCCATAAATGTTATAGGAATAAACCTGAAGGCCGTTCTAATCGCCTCTAGATGGTGTTGGGTTTAAGGTTTCACACTCAACTGTTGAAAATGCAAGGTAAAAATAAATCATCAAGAACAAGAATAATTACTTATAGATGAATATGAAAACTATCTCAAAAATTAGGGTCATTTATCATTTCTAAAGCAATTGAAATCCATCCATTCTCAATTTACTAAATATTTTAAGTAATTTTGGTTTTACCCTTTTTCTTCAATTGATAATGGGTTTTGTCCCTTTTACTTCAATTTTCATTGTTTCACTTTGAATTTTCGTTGAAGGTGTAGAGGAAGATGATAGTCAAAACCCATAAATTTTCTAGTGACCAAATTTTCCTTCGCTAAACCAAGCATTAAAGTTTATTGATACACATCACTCGCCACATCAAGAAAACTTGACATTGTTATTGTCATTTAGATGAAAGGACTAATGTGATACGCTTTGAAAAGTTAAGGGATCAAAACGATCTTTTAAAAGTTAAGGGACCGAATTGCACCCGAGTTAAAGATAAGGGACGAAAAAGGTATTTTGCCAAAATAAATTATGAGAGAGATAGAGACAAAGTTAGATAAAATTAAAGAATTGAAAGTTAGACAATCCAAACATGTTGCTTGTTATATAAACTTAAAGTAAGTGCTTGAAAAATAATTTGGGACTTGTGACACTTTTTCATGATGCACCATCATCAATTAAAATATTTTACGAACCCAATAAATTAGGTTTTAGTCTTTCAAAGAAATGAGGTGCAAATAAAGTTGGACACGGTGCAGTAAAATTGAAAAGACAAAACAAATCCAAAGACAAGGCCTATAAGGAACCAAGAAAGATGAAACACGAAGCCCAACCGATTAAAGCTTCAAGCCAACCAATTGATAATGTTAGGCGACAAAGTTTCAAATCTAGTTTACGTGAAATGTAGTTTCCAAGTCAATCGATCCTCGCATTGATGAAAATCATTCAATATCTGAAAAATTAATCACGCAATGATTGTAGCCCTAAGCCATATGATTGGGACACTACTTTTAGAATGATTTTGATCTATCTTTGAATGCGCATAATGTAACACCAATTTAATTAATTATTTAATTAAATTTTATAAGGATTTAATATTGATTATTAAATTAAAGTTGGATTTTATTTGGTTAGTTGAAGAATTAATTTAGTTAAGTGTATTATCTAAGTTGCAAGACTAGAATTTATGGTGTACCATCCATTAATTATTAAAATAAACCAAGGCACTTAGTAGTAGGTAAGTGTGTGGTTGTGGTGAAGTTGGATTTTTTTATATTAAAACAAGTGCATGTAGTAGGTAGTGTGTGTTAGTTGTTTTGTATTATAAAAGGAGAAGAAGAAAGATAGAAATAGATTTTGAGAGGAAAAGGAAAGTAGAACACCACATACTGTAGCAAGAGAGAAGAAAGAAGAGGAAAAATTGGGAATAAGGGTTTGTTAGAAGTTGAGGAGAAAAGCTCAAATTCCATTGCTAGTTGCCGCTTCGATCAAGTTTTTCGAGCCTCTCCAATCCAAAGGGGGTGGATTCGATTTATATAATCATTTGTATGATGATTTTATGTGGGATTTAGGTGTATAAATTCACCGTAGACTCAATGTTTTGTGATGAAATTGATAGATTAGTATTGAAAATATCATTCTGTTAATTGTTGTTGTTGCTAATACTATGTTTGTACGATTATGTGTGTAGTTATATTGGTAGATAGAAGTTGTATTTTGGAAAATAAGTTGATTCTGGTTGAATCTAGAACACACAAGGTTGGAAAAATAAGAAAATGATGAAGAAGATGAAGTTGTAAGGGGGCGGTTTAGGTAGTTGTTTTGAATTACTTCTAGGAACCTTTTAAGTATAATGAATACATGTGGTCTCTAGAAAACAAATAGCCATAGTAGACTAGTTTTGTTGAGTATATTGAGGTCCGTAACTTCAAGGTGCGTGAGTTCGATGGGCGGTTCGATGGCGGTTTCGATGGTGCAAAACCGATGGTGCGTGTTCGATGGGCGTAAGTTCTGGCGTAACTTCGATGGTCCGTAACTTCGATGGTGCGTAACTTCGATGGTGCGTAACTTCGATGGTGAAGTTCACGGGTAACTTCGATGGTGCGTAACTCGATGGTGCGTAACTTCCGGGCGTGTTCGATGGTGCGTAACTCGATGGTCCGTAACTTCTAATGGTGCAAGTTCACGGGTAGTTTCGATGGTGCAAAACTTCTGATGGTGCGTGTTTGATGGGCGTAAGTTCGATGGTGCGTAACTTCGATGGTCTGAAGTAGAAACTTCGAACAAAGCTGAGTCGACGCATGGAGAATGCATGCACCTTCTCGACCGCCGCACTATAATTTCTCACCATGAGTGACCTAAGGACCCGTGAGTCGGCTCATGCAATTGTTTTGAGGAATTTTCTTATTTTTGGATGTTTCTCACTTTCACCCTTTGAAGCATGATTTTGTTGATGACGATTTGCATAATGCAAATGTGATGATGTTAATGATGATGTTTTACTCCGATGTTTGGTAAATGATATGACGAGTATATTTTGGTGAATATTAACCGAAACGAAATTAATTAAATTATGAATATTGTTGATATGCTTTTTAATTGAATGCATGATTTTGAAGATTGATGAATTGTTGTTGGTGATTTGCATAATGCAAAATATGTTGTTGTTGATCGCTTTACCTGGAGTTTGGTAAACGAAACGTTGAGGCTTATGCCTAAATGATGAGTTAATGTTGTTGTTGATTGTTGTTGTTGTTGTGTATGTGAGTCGTGTCCATTGAGTCATATATGTCAAGATAAGCGATGGTGTAGCCTCGCCTTTAATGGAAACTTGTTGATAGCGATGGGGCTGTAGCCTCGGCCTTAATGGCAACTTGTTGATATCCATACGGCAATGATGATGGCCTCTAATTACGGCATTAGCGATGGGGTCAGAGCCTCTGTACCACATGCATAAACATTGTGAGTCGATTCGTTGTTTGGTCGCCGTTGTGGTTTATGTTGTTCAAGTTGTTGAGTTGTTTGGTGATGCATTAATTGTTGTTGATTTCGTGATGATGTTAATGACGATGTTTTACCTCCGATGTTTGGTAAATAGAATGACGAGGGCTTATGCCATTTTGATGATTATGACAATGTTGATGTGTTATTGTGTGTATGTATTGTATTATGATGATTGTGATGAGTTGTGATGATTTATGTGATGATGATAAAGTGTTGATATGTATAAATTAAATTGATGATAAAATTTGTTATAATGGGTGTTATTTAATATGTTATTTTGTTGATTGTTATGTTGTAGTTGGTTGAAGTGAATATTGTATGATTCTAGATCTAATATATTAGTTATCATACTTTTGCTTATGTTTTTCGATATCTCACCTTTCTATTTGTTCTTCGTTGCCTTTATACTGTAACGCAGTATCCAAGAATGGAGGATTAGCCGTTGTTAATTCAAGTTGGTGTCTTGCTTTGATACGTAGCACTCGGAGGATGTTTAGTCTATGTTGTTTATATGTTGACTCTTGTTGTTGTTAGTAATTGTTGAATCTTAAGTGATGTTGTGAAATAAAAGTTGTTCATTATTTTAGAAGTTGAACATGAAGTTTCAAATTATTTTGAGTGAATAAAGATGATCAATTGCTTGATTTGAATACTTACGAATTTTCGTTGCATATTAAATAAACGGTTGTTTTGTTTTAAAAGCTTAAGCAAGTGTTATGTGATCCCCTATTAATAAAGGTGTTATGTATCTGTAATGTTTATGTTGTTAAAGATGATAGTGTGACATCCCGTGTGTATGAAAAATTAAAAATACTCTAATTTTCTTTATATTTTGGTAGAATTTGGGTGTTACACAATCTCCATTGATTTCTTGCAATATTTAGAGTTCAAACTTGGTTGAAGCCTCACTATGAATAGGTCATCATTCCTCATTCTTATTCTTATGCATCTCATATTTTTATCCACTCACTATTTCTTGTGTGATTTCTTTCTTTTGCCGTAAGTATCATCATGTCTGCATCAAAAGTCATGAATTTGGAGATGCCCCCCAAAAATCAAGTAATGAAAGTACCAAATAATAAACTATGTTAAAACTGAGTTAGATCTTGAGTTGCATAAGAAGACGAAACATAAAACAACTTTATGATTTTACATATCCTCCATTCCGCTAACTATTACATCTTAAATAGTAGGGTTTTCACAAACTAATGGGCCAAGGCCTCTTTTGAGAATTAAATAGAAACTACATATTACTTGCATTTAGAGACAATTGCTATTACACCTTCATTAATTCAGATAAAAATCATTTAACCAGCTGAGCCTTTTTTATTCCTCTTGGGCTTAAAAGTGGGCATGCTAAGAAGCTCATGAGGAATTGACCAGAGAACTATTTATTTGATTAAGTTTGTATAAAAGATATTAAATCGGGAGTCAAATGATCAATCAAATACTTGTTTGTAGCCCGTGGGATGAAAACTATCCCAAAATACATATTGCGATGCATTAGGACATGTTCCTATAGATATTGAGTTGCAGAAAATAGCAACTTCTAGCAATCCTGTCCCACAACAAGCCTTCCTAGATTCCAAAAATCCTGCAAATAAACAAATTAAAAATCTAAGTTGTTAATTAGTCGCAATTAAGACAATTTTATAGGTTTTACATGATTAGATTTCATACCATAATCAGAAGGTTTGGTGATAAGTTTATAGAGAGGTTGATAGATATCAAGGATGATCAGTCTAAGATCTGGAAACTTTGTTAGCAATTTCTCTGAAGTGATATTGAGTTTCCTGTTGTAGTCAATAGCAACATCATTTTGTTTTTCTACACATGTGTTGTTGTAAAAACCAAAGATAGTGATTACTATAGGCATACAGCCTATAGGAGGTAATGTTGACACACCAATCTTCCTTGCTCCTAGTGCATATAAATCCTATCAATCCACATTATATACAAATATTATTCACTAGAGATGTAGCATAGTAGATTTTTGAATAAAATATTATTATTTTGCAATTTTATATTTAGTACTTGGTAATATGAAATTAAAATTAAACAAATTGAAAGTAAAACATGATAAATGATATAGGGTTTATACCATTTCTCCTGTAATAATGGTGAATTTTGATTTATTCCTCAATTTTTATTTTTATTTTTGATTATCCCTTGTAATTATATTTTTTTGGTTTACGCCCTAAACGACAAATTAAACATTAAATATGAGGATAAATGATATTTTTTTCTACTAAAAAATATAGAAATTTAATATTTCAAGAAAGTGATCAAATTATTTTTTTACAGGAGATAAAACTAAATATGCTTATATTACAAGAGATATTGTATATTTAACCCATAATTATATTATACTTCAATCACATTTAATAATTTAAAACCATATTATAAATAATTGATAAAAAGTAAGTCCAATTCCTTTCTACTCTAAAATCTATCATCCAAATATATCTTAAGACTTCTTTAAGAGTTTGGAAAGGAAGCTACGGAGGACTTTGGGAGGAATTTGTCGAGATGAATAGAGAAAAATTATTTATTCATATATTTTTAAGTTTGTATGATAAAATTTAAATACAATCTTTAAGTGTGATTTTTACTATTTTCCGATAAAAATATAATAAATATATAATTTTCTTTCACGTATTATTTTCTTATTTTTATTTTTAAATTATATTTAAATATATTTGTCATATTTTTATTGAAAATAATAAAATCATATCTAAAGAATTGTATCTAAGTTTTCTCCTTTATCTAAAATGATGAATGAGAATTTATTATTAACATATCTAAAATATTATAACAAAATAAATTGATTTTAAAAAAATTTATCTAAACTCTAAACTTTGTAAATTTTTTCCAATGAAGTTTTGGAGTTACTCCAAATTAAGGAGGTTTAATATTATAGAGAGAAAAATTTGAAATTTCTCACCACCCAAATTCTTCAAAATTTGAAATTTTATGCTTATATTTTTAAAGTCAACCCTCTTATTTCTTCAATTTATGAAACAAAATTTAAATTTTTTCTAAAGTAATATACGTTAAGAGAGACGTACCTGGATGAACTTATAATAATATTGTATAAGAATGTCTGAGAATTGATAAGGTGTGTAAATTGCTTGAAGAAATGGATTTGTGTAATAATTTAGTACAAAATCACCAGATCCGGCAACAACAAAATATATTGAATCATTTATAATTGATAATGCATTTGATTGTCCAACTATTTTCACCAACTCTTTTTGATAATCCTTGTAGTATTCTAACTGTTGACTTAATGAAAGTACATTCTACACCAAAAAACATACACAAAAAGATATATCAGATATTATATTTATCTCATATAATCTAAAGTAAAGAAAAAAGAAAGAGAATTTATGTATTTACATATCTTGTAGATGTGAAAACATCATAACCAGTAGCACCCCGACGCAAAGTTTACACCATTCAAAAGGTTGTTTCTTTTAGTAACTAGGCTAAGGTAAGCCGGTTGATATGATGTAAACCCAAAAAACTCAGCTACAAAGAATAAATATAGATCAAATTCTAATATGAGAATAAAAAGTGAACAAACAACTTCATCCCTAAAATTAACAATTTTATTAGAAAATGCATGTAATTAAAAAGATATTTTGAAGTAAAAGAAAATTACATGCATAATCGACGGCAAGCTTTCCATTAGAAAATCTTCCAGTGGAGAGTGATTTAGAAAGTCTCTTCCATAAGGAAAAAAGTTTGCTTTAGCCAGTGTTTGTAAATAGTTGTTATTTCCAACATCAATAATTGAATCTCCAAATGCAAATATTGATGGAACTAGAGGCTCTGCTTTGATAACATAAACCACCAACACAATTTCAAATAGAAAAATAGAAAGTAGAAAGGGAATCAAGGATGCCATACTTTTCAATTCTTTTCTTTGCATAAAAACGAGTTCATGCATACAAACAATGTATTTATATAATACTAGTCCTTCAACGGTGATGTTAGTAACATTCATATAACACTATAACCTTTAATATTTTATGACATGATAATAAATGTAAGCATGGAAAGTTGGCAACAACTTCAAAACAATATATATTTTCCAAAAATTTTGAAATGAACTCTCCAAATAGTACCACCCTGAGTCCTGATTATCTTAAAAACAACGTATGATATTATATTACTACGCACAATTATTTTTTTTAAGTTTAAAAATATAATTATTCTCCACAATTATATAATTTTTTTTTTTATTTTTAAATTTTTTTTTATCATTTATACTTAATTCTAGTCATTATTTTTTTGTCTTTATAAAATTGCTTATACTTAAGTTGATCCTATCAAATAATTTCTATATTATAAAGATTAGTTTTAACAAAATTAATTATATAGAAATAAAATAAAATTTCTGAGAAATTTTTTAAAAAAAATCCAAATATAAAAATAACTTAAAAAATTAAATCTTTTTCACATTATATTTTTTCCCAGCTATCTTTCTTCCTTTTTCTATGAAAACCATTTTGAACTAAACATAGTCATCTTATGAAGCAGACAAATTCTTTCTAATTTCATCATATGATATTTTAGATTTTAGATTTTCTTTGTACTTGTAGAAATCTCTTTTGATTTATACATTTGTTCTCACAGTCCATATCAAGTATTTTATTAGTTGATTAATTTTAGTTTTTTAACTCATTGATATATAATCGATTTGTAAAGTCCGTATTGTTATTCTATATAATTTTTTTAAAATAATAATTATGATCCCTCTATTTAATCTAATTTACAAAATTGATCATCATATTTTAAATTTAAACAATTTAAATTTCTTTCTCTCGTATTTTACACTTAAATTTAACAAGGCTTTCATTTTAAAATGTCAAGTTTGTTGTGGAACATGACAAATTAACTTATATAAATTTATTGTGAAATATTATAGATAAAATATAAGTTGAAAATGATTATCTTATTAATTTTCTATGAAAAACGTAAGAGAGGAATAAAACTGTTTAATATTTATGGACCAAATTAATATTTATGCAAATCTAATATTTTTGTAAATCAGGTAAAATTTATGGACCAAATTAATATTTATACAAATTTTTTATGAAGCTCTATATTTATGCAGTGTGGAATTTGAGTTTTTTCATTATACTCTTATACTTAACACTATTTTATTTGATGCATGAATAATAGGTATTTTAAGGTATGTGAGAATTGACATCCCATTGTCCCGTCACTATTGTGCTTGATGCGTATAAAAATGGTAGGTAACTTGAATTTATAAGCTCTTATACCTTGTAGAATTAGAGTTTGATTTAACTCATCTTCATACAATTGATTTATAAAATAAGAGATATTATTTTATATAGGTTTAAATATGTTTAAAGTTCTTCTAAAGTTAAATTTTTTCACTTTACGTCTCTCTAAAAAATTTCATTAAAAATCATTTTGAAGTTAGAAATTTTAACTTATGGTACCTCCCACAACTTAACAACGATTTTTATAATTTAACAACAAAATTAGTGATAATTTTTAACAATGACTTACTACTTAATAACTAAATTAGTGTCTATTTTAGCATGAGAGAAAAAGAGTTAAAATTCATCATAAGAACGATTCTTTAATAATTTTTTTACATAGAAAAAAAATGAAAATGCTTAACTTTAAAAAGACTCTAAGCATATTTCACCATTTTATACAAACTTTTATTACACTTTATATTTAACAGATTATTGAACTTGATTCGTAAATATAAACGGTAAGTGATCCAAATCATCAGCATATAAAATTTGATTTTTTGAATGACATTTCTATAATTTAAAAGGTTATTAAAAAGTAATTTATGAGAATTTTTTATTTTATGAAAACATTTATTTATGGGGACAAATAGTTAATATTACTAAAATATTTAAAGTCCCATTGATGTTAGTGAAACAAAATTATAAAAGTGTACATCGATGTTGGACAGAGGAAAAATATTTAAACAAATTTTAAATACACGTATATTGTTTAATTTATTGACATTATGTATACAAATTGGTTTTTGTTGACAAAGGAAGAATATTTAAACAAATTTTAAATACACGTATATTATTTAATTTATTGACATTATGTATACAAATTGGCTTTTGTTGACAATAATATACATTGAAAGTTAAATACTATATAATGTAGTAAGAAAATCTAAAATGAAACATATAAAATAATGAAAACCGCTTAGACACCCTAGCATCTTTCCTTTTCTCGAGGATGGTGAAGGTTTACGTGGGTTGATTTTTAAAGTGTTAGGTTGAATCTTTTATTCAGTGTTAGAATTGGTCCTCACACTTACGAGTCACTCATTAAATATAGGTGGTTTTGCATTATAACTATCTCTTCGTTTGTCTTTGTAGTATCCATTTAAGTTTTTCTCACATTAATACTTCTCTATACGGTTAAGTGTTTGATTGAAAATTAATAACAGAGTCGAAACTATAATACCAATGAAGATGGAGAAAAACACAAGAAATGAGAGTTTGAATTAGGTTTTCAAAAAATTTTATAAGAGTGATTTTCACAAACGATCAATGATAGATAATGCAAGAGAAAATGACACAATCCATTTATACAAGTTCACCTTAAAAATGCTACTTGTCCACCGCCAATGTGATTTTTCTTTACAATAGGATTTAATCCAATAATCTTGAAAGATTACAACAACTCTAAGAGTCTAAATACACCTTATCCATCTCAAGTATACGACTATATCCTAGTCACTTGAATAATAAACAACCATCTAAGAGTTAGAAAACACCTTAACCCTTTCAAGTATATACTAACACTTAGTCACTTGAGGAATACAATTCTCAAACGATTACAATCAAATAGTGTTTCCAATAGTTTCTAAAAGCATATTTAACACTTACAATGACAAACAAATATTTACACATAAATATGAGCAACAAATTTAGTGTATACCACAATGATAATCAAAACACAAATATGAGCAACAACTCTTGTGATTTTAGAGAGTAGTGATTAACATAGATATGCGCAAAACTCTTGTGTTGTGATTTTCTCTTGAGTATTTCCTCTCTTTGAATTTGTTTGTATATAAATTTTCTTTTGTTTGTATTTCTTCAACCATAGCTCATCAAACTTACAAAGAAGTAGACATCCCTTTATATAGGCTTAAGAAGTAGACTCTTGTAGTAATACACACGTCACGTTCAATTTTCCAACTTTCAATGGTAGAATAAAATCGTGGGAGACAAGAAGCACACAAATTCCTTTTGTTGGTATAATAAATCCATAGTAGTGGAATGTGTATTTTTACCTTGTACTGATCCTAATTACACACATTTCTGATGATGTTATCTTCTGATGAAAAATACTTCTGATGAGAAATGCTAATTAGATTTAGAAGATATCATTCTTTTGATCTTGTCTTCTAACTGACTTTATGATGAAGAGAAATGATGATTCCAAATGATATAACTTTCCTTGATCTTTTTTTTCTGATGGAATATTTCTGATATGAAGAGATGTGCATATTCCGATGAACAAATCTTGAATTTTTATGTGGAAGCAAAAGCTTGATTTTCGATATGGAGAAAATGTAATTTCTGATCTGGAAGCAAAAGCTTTTAAGAAGAAATTCTCTTAATACTTGTCTCTTTAGAAGCAACAACTTATTTGATAAGTACACGTGGTGATCATTTTCTAACGAACATTCTACATTCATCGAACCATCGATGTTTCTTGAAAGTGGATGCAATAGTCTTTCTAAGGCGTGCCAACATATTTCTAATGATCCTTCAGACAATAATCCTGAAACAATTAGAATGTTTTATCTGCACACTCAATAGAATATTAGAGAATGAAATTGTTATATAAAATATATGTATTGTTATCATAAAAAATTAGAGATTAAATGCATAACCAAATCTTGTTCTTACAATCTCCTCCTTTTTATGATGACAAAACCATGTATTTTGATTAAAAAGATTTACAAGGAAATATCATAAACAATATAAGAGTAAGTTTAGAAAACCCTTGAGATAAACAAGCCCACTGAGTTAAAGACTTAAAATATTTAGAATTTAAAAGGATTTTAGAGCATTGTTATCTTATCTGAGTATAAGATTTTCTTTAACGCTTATCAGAGCTTGATTTCTCAGAATTTCTAGTCGATAGAAAATTTTATATTTTAGCAAGATTTATCAAAACCATAACACAATAGAAGTTCTTATCGTAACCTTCTAAATATTTTGATCTCAATCGATTGCTTAATAAACATTCTCAATGTGTTCTGAAACAATATTCTCAAAACATTCTTGTATATATATATATATATATATATATATATATATATATATATATATATATATATATATATATATATATATATATATATATATATATATATAAGCATTGGATTTTAGAGAATTACATACAATTAAAATCATCACAATCTTTCTCCCCATTTTTGTCATAATAAAAAATATTTAATAAAATGTTAAAAACAATCAGTTGTGATAAAAATTGATTAGCATGCTTTTCTAATTCCAGAAACATGAAGGATAAAGAGTAATTTCATAAATATTTCAAGGAACAGAAAGAGGAACTTTTTTTTGTTGAAAAAGGGTAGCCTATAGTGCCTAAGGATTAGAAGAGGAAGCAATCTTCTGAGCCAAATATTGAGCCAACATATTATGAATGTTATTATTGACTTCATCCAGCTCGCCAAGCCTTTCTTTAACCATTTTATGTTCTTTTTCATATCCTCAAGAGTTCTCATTATTCTAGAGAGAATTTCATATTTATGTGATCCTTTGGAAATACCTCCGACTTCTTTTTCAGTCGCAATTCTGGCAGTTTCCCCAATGGATTTTTAGCAACAGTTTCTCAACAGCCTTCTAAGCTTCTTCGGCCATGTATATTTCTTCAGATTCCTTCACAAACTTATCTTTAATTAAAACTGACATATTTTTGAATCTAAGGGTCTCAAATACGACCCATCTATTAAATATATTCCATTTGGCATTTACAAAAGAAGAATCATTGCTGGAGCTAGAATCCTCATAGAGCTTCTCCACTCTCCTTACTGCATTTTCCTTAAATTTAGAAATTACTTCATCAAGGTTAATACTAGGATGTTTAGGAACAGAGGATTGAAGATCAGAGTTGATTTCCCTATCATAACGAATTTCATCAGAGTCGGTTTCGTCAGAGTCTTTGTTGATGACATTATTTCTTCGAGAAGATTCAGGATCAAATGGTTCATAAGTGTTTGTAAGGTTTGAAGTGTTATAGTAGTATTTGTTGTGGAAATAAGGAGTGTGGTTGATGGTGGATTATTTGAAGTGGTGATATGTTTTCAAGTAGTAGCTTTAGAGGTTTGATTGTTAGAAGTGGAATGATTTATGTTGGAAATGATTAAGAAGTTGGTATGGTTGGTTTGGTGCTAAGGTCGATGATTATATGAAATATAGAAATAGTAATTTGATGATGTTGGTGGAATATGAGAAAGAAAATGAGATAAATGATTTAGCTAGAGGCTGTAAGGGTTTATTGCAAGAGTGTTGGAGGTTTTAAAGTAATTGAGGATAAAAAGTTTCGGATAAGTGGTTGTTATAGGGAGTATTTGAGAAGTAGATGAGGTTAATGATTTGTATTTATAAGAAGTAGGATTTATAGTGGGTGAAATGTGGATGTAATCGTGATTTGAAGAGAATGTGAGGTGGTAATTGTTGTGGAATAAAATGGGTTGGTAAATAAATAAATGAAGTAATTGTTCTAAGAATAGAACCGTAAAAATTAGCTAAGTGAGAATCGACTTACTAAATGATGGTGAATGCGGAACATTAGAAGTCATCATTGGAGGACTCACTTTAGGTGCCCTGGAGCCTTCCTATTTTTCCAAATTTTATTTTGTTTAGACACTTTTCGTGATACATATATTCTATAGCTAATTTACTTATTGAAATATTTTCATAACTAGGTGATTTTTGAATTGCTCGAATATGTTTCCTTGTCCTTTCTTCGGATGCATTAGCTTCATCCCAAGTAGTTAGAAAGGGAATTAACTTCCTTAGACATTCCTTTTGATTTTGAATTATAATTTTTAATTGAAAACTACTGAAGAACAAGCTTTCATAGCCTTTATGTGGGTAGATCGATTAAATATTTAAGAACTCTATTTTCTTAAGGTTTAGAGCATTGGAGGATTCCCAAGAACTCATTCAAGATCCTTATCGCCATATATTTAAGCATATTGCTTTCCGTAATGATGACATTGATTAGTCTTCCAAAAGGAATCCAAAATTTATTCTTTTACTTCCTTTTCTTGTCTCTCTTCAAGATTCTTAAATGATGAAAGAGGAGAGGTGGAAGATTAACTCAAATACCTAAAGCAATGAAATACATGACATATTTATGGTCTTCAGCTAAGAAGGTTGAAAAAATTTAGAGTTTCAAGGATTGTTCATAGAATTTTAGCCTGATTCGGATGATCATGAAAATCCTTAGTCTTGTTAGAATTTCATGTTGTAAAGATGACTTTTGATATCTTAATTAGGTCATAGCATCTTTCCATTTCTCGATAACATCTTGTTCCTTTTCCATCATGATTAAGGAGTTTTGTAATAATTTGTTCGTTGATCACAATCTTTGAAGGAAAATTGCGATCATAAACGCATCGTAAATTAACATTTTCCTATAGTGATCCTTACGAATGGGCATGGTCATGATAAAACCTATTACTTGTGGTAATTTGGATCTTTGATGTTGTGATCACGAGCGTTTATGAAGAACAACGCCTACTTAGTCCACACGAATAGATCGCTTTCGGTCACATTGCTATCGCCACGAACGAAAGCTGCTTGAGAGAGTGAGAAAATATTAGGATTTCAAGATGAATTTTCATCAAATGAAATGCTTCAGACAAGGGTTCTATTTATAGAACCACAAGTGTGGCTGCAAGCTAAAAGCCCAATAAAGGCTATAAGCTAAAATCCCAAATAAGCATATAGTATCATATATATGTACCGCATATCACTTAAACGCGTGGTACTTACCATATTCCTTATTCCACTTATGCACCGTACTACTGTTCATCTATCATCAGATCTGTCTTCCAGACCCTATAGGTTTCACGACATTGACAATTATATTAAATCACATTTAACATAATAAACAATGAGCGGTATCTAGCAACACATCATCGCTACCCAAGTCACGAAAATGTCATGTGATATGACAAAACCTTTCGTGATAATACTATGTGTACAATTACCCTTTACCCTCATGACACCCTCGATCAGCTCAATATTGGGCCCTTAGACATTTATCATGTTACGAAGGATGGGAAAATTCCATCTAGGTCACTCATGTCCCTCAATATTCTTTGTGAAGTACCCATTAACTGCCTTTATTGTCATCTAGTTACGAATAATGTTTGATCAACAATAAATCACTTGACTCTACATCTAGGATCCATAGTAGTTTCAGTCGGAAGGTGGTATACACCACTTATCGCCATGATAATAACTTATGATAATTTGCATAACATTCTATGTAGTATTCTCATAGCGAGTCAATACAGATAAATATTATCCTAATATTCATACCTATGTCAAGACTTAATAACTCCTTATCCATAATCCATGAGATGTGATCATCACTATCTTTATAATAATCTCAATGCTTTATCCCACTTCACAATAAATCTCTTTATTTAATACTTTAAGAATAATGTCCTTATGTTTAATGGAATCTCATGATTAAGTCACACTTAATATTTCATTAAACAAACTAACTATTCTAGGACTTTATTATTTTGGAAAAGCAAACATAATAAAGAAATGCCTTTTATAATTAATAAATAATTCGATACAAGTACCAAAAGTATTGGCTATGTATGACACAACCATCTTCTTCCCTTTATCGAATGAGACTACTTGAAAGAAGGAAGATTTGGCATGAATCCAAAGATCTTTCACCATAAGAGGATAATTAGGACCATGGAGCTGAAGTAATTTTCCCAACCTTTAATAGTTACATCATTTATAAGATTAAAACCATTTTCTTTGAGGTTTTGGAAATGAACCGAGGTTCATAGAACTTTCAACTAATCCAAATTTGTACCAAGAGTGATTTCGTGAATATCATATTTGTGTTATTCTATATCATTTTGACTCGAACCGTAAGATTTCTCTCGATGTTGGTAAACCGATTTGGAAGCGGTTTGGAATCTTGTTGTGAAGATTTTTGTTGATGAACCACTTTTGAATGAAATTGAAAACTCGTTATTGATTAGCTTCATAGATAAAGATAATAATGAGAGAAGGGTTTTAGGTTTGTAAAAATTAAATTGAGAGTGAGGTAGCGAAGTGCGTGAAGATGAATAAACCTGTATTTGTAAAGTAATTTTAAAATGATTACTAAGCATAAGACAGGGAAAAAGGTAATGATGATTTAAAACATAATCTCGAGAAGGTCCCAACGCCCGAGATGTCACTCAATCGACACATTTATGATTCAAATCGACAGTATCGAATGAATCATAGCCACACATTTGAAAAGACAAGAGTTGCTATAAATGGAGCCACAAATACCAAAGATTTTTCCGACTTTCAATATTTTTGAATAATATATCTTCTAACTTGTAGGCATCGTGACAAAATTGAAATATTGAAAATAAATAACATAGACATCAAATAAATTCTAACTAATCAAGTGACATTTTGCATTGCTCATTTAATTTGTTTATGATGACTTCTTCTTTTGATGAATTTTGTTTCGAACATAAATCTTGCTCGAAAAATTTAGCTTTATCTCCAAGAGTCACTTCTTCGATTCGCTTTGCTTTTACCGCTTTTTCTGGACCATTAACATTTATAGTTTCGATGTGTCATTATCATCACTTTTAGTGTTCTTCAAAGTATAGATTTCAAACTGTGATCCTTGTTTTTCCGAATATATTCAGAAGTATCAAGTTAATCAGCTTTTAGTTCTTAACTTTGAATATGTTTTTTTC
>CM038794.1:9820674-9975909 GCA_021764765.1 Vicia sativa
GATCATGCTCTGCGGGGGAATATTTGGTGACTTTCATCGTCATCCCAATTCCTGGAGCCTGTAGTAATTACTTTTGTATGTTCACTTTTCGCATGTTTGTGATTAGATTCTTACTGTTAGATGCATATAATCATTCAAAGCAAACATTGGACTTTATGCAAACAACAACAGTGAAAATTGTAAAGAGAAAGAACTTGTATTTATTTGAAAGGTGGCGTATGGACGAATAGTTTGTACACAAGAAAGGTAAAAAGCTATGCGGAAACAATCTCGTTAAGTTCCAACTATGCTAGTACTCATATATTTCAACTATCTCATCTCCTTGCTGTTAGTAGAAGGTGAGTGAATTGATCTTCGCCATTTGAATCTTGAATGCTGATAGTAGTCTGGAAGCAGGTGATCTGGAAGAGACATAGTTGTACGCTTAAATCCCTAACTTTTGCCTAGACCGCCCTTTCGGTTTTCGTCTGGATACCCTTGCCCAAGCCGCCTTTTCGGTTTTCGACTTGTCGGTGTACATGTTTTGTATATATCCTTAACTTTTGCCGAACCCTTTTGGTTCGCGGGATGCCCTTATTTTTGCCTAGGTCGATCGACCTAGCGGGTCTCTTCATCGTAGTATTTTTGACTATGCTGCATTCACGAGGTGTGGGAAGTCTTCGCCATCCATGGTGCTCAGTATCATAGCTCCGAAAATCATCTTGACTACAAATGGTCCCTCATGGGTGGGAGTCCATTTTCCCAGGATCACCTTATGGGAGAATGATGCGCTTGACTACTAGATCACCGACTTGGTAGACTCGGTGCTTGGCCTTCTTGTTAAATGCTCTGATCATTCGCTTCTGATAGATCTGTCCGTGGAAAATGGATGCGAGTCGTTTCTCATCAATCAAGTTGATCTGGTCAAGGCGATGCGGACCCGATCATCTTCGCAACTGCGTCTGGAGGACTACGGTTGAGGTATCGAACCTCGATTGGTAGGGCGCTTCCATACCGTATACAAGAGAGAACGGGGTTGCCCTGTGGAGGTTCGTACTGTAGTGCGATAACCATGAAGAGCAAATGGTAACATCTCATGCCAATCTTTGTAAGTCACTGTCATCTTCTGTATAATCTTTTTAATGTTCTTGTTGGCGGTTTCCACTGCGCCATTCATCTTTGGCCGATAAGGAGAAGATTTGTGATGCTTGATCTTAAACTGCGTGCAGAGTTCGGTGATCATCTTGTTGTGTAGATTAGAGCCATTATCTGTGATAATCCTTTCGGGAGTGCCATATCGACAGATAAGATTATGTTTGATGAATCGAGCCACAACATTCTTGGTAACAGATGCAAACGAGGCTGCTTCTACCCACTTGGTGAAATAGTCAATTGCCACAAGGATGAAACGATGTCCGTTGAAAGCTATGGGCTTGATTTCTCCGATCATGTCAATGCCCCACATTGCAAAAGGCCAAGGAGCTGTTAGAACATTCAGAGGTACTGGAGGTATATGCACTTTGTCTGCGTAAATCTGACACTTGTGACAAGATCGAGCGTAGTGGTGGCAATCAGCTTCCATAGTGGACCAATAGTAACCTGTTCTTAGAATCTTCTTAGCCATGGTGTGTCCACTGGAATGGGTACCAAATGCGCCTTCGTGTAACTCTTCCATGATACGTTCCGCAGTTTTCCGGTCTACACAGCGGAGTAAGCACAAGTCGTGATTGCGTTTGTATAAGATGTCGTTGCTGAGGAAGAATTTGGATGCAAATCTTCTCAAGAACTTCTTATCGTTGACAGATGCCCCTGCGGGATATTCCTGAGTCTCGAGATACCTTTTCACGTCGTAGTACCAAGGTTTCTCTTCTGTATCAAGCTCATAACAATATCTGGTTGTCAATTTCGATGATGATCCGGGAGCCTCGTTGTCCCATCGACCTTGAACATAGGCGACATAGTAGCCAATCGTGCTGATTCTCTTCTCGTGGAATGTGATCAAAGTAATCTCTTGTAGGAGATCAAACTCATAACATGCTCTCGTCTGAGAATGAGATTCGGATGCTTCGTATCCACTCGCCTTAATCGGCTGATCACTAAAGTGAGTCTTCATATACTTGCAAGAATTTGATTCTTAAGTCAATAGCGACTTTAATACCCATGATGCCGCCGTATTCGGCCATGTTATTAATGCAACTGAAACATAATCTGGCGGTGAAAGGCGTATGTCCGCTGCGGGGATGTAATGATGGCGCCAATGCCATTGCCAAGTCGTTTAAGGCTCCATCAAAGACCATGGTCCATCGGGATCCTTGTTTAGGTCCTTCGTGCGGGCACAGTTCTTGTAATCTGTAACTAGTAAAACATCTTCATCGAAATTGACTGCATAGGTGATAGTCATCTACGATGAGCCAAATGATCGGCTACTACACTTCCTTTGATTGCCTTCGAGAAGTCTCTTGGATGTCGTATTCGATCAGGATCATTTGCCATCTTGCTATTCTTCGAGAGAGCTGTTTCTCAAATATGTATTTTATCGGGTCTATCTTGAAATCAACAAGGTAGTGTGAGTCAACATATCTTGTCTTAGTCGTGAGCAGCCAAGCCAAAGCGTTGCAAGTTTTCTCATTTGTGAGTATCTTGTTTCACGATGGTAAACTTTTGCTAAGGTAGTATATTGCATGCTCTTTTCGACCAGACTCGTCATGTTGCCCCAACACACACCCCATTGAATTCTCTAGCACTGTCAAGTACATGATAAGAGGTCTTCCTTGGTGACATCGGGATAGGAGGATTACATGGGTACTCCTTGATTTTGTCAAAAGCGACCTGGCAATCGTCGTTCAGTTCCACTACTTGATCTTTCTTAAGTAACTTGAAGATTGGCTCACAAGTAGCAGTTAGATGTGTAATGAATCTGGCAATGTAGTTTAAACGGCCCAAGAAACCTATGACTTCCTTCTCTGTGTGGGGCGCTGGCATCTCTTGAATAGCTTTAACCTTGGCGGGGTCAACCTCAATACCTTTACCACTGACAACAAACCCTAGGAGTTTTCCGGATCTGACTCCAAAAGTGCACTTGTTAGGATTAAGTCTCAGTCTGTACTTCTTCAACCTGTCAAATAGTTTCTGCAAATGATCAAGGTGTTCTTCTTCAGTCTGTGATCTAGCTATCATGTCGTCGACGTAGACCTCTATCTCGTGATGAATCATGTCATGAAGTAATGTCACCATGGCACGCTGATAAGTGGCGTCCGCGTTCTTTAGTCCGAACGACATAACCTTGTAGCAGAAAGTGCCCCACTGTGTAACAAAAGTAGTCTTCTCCATGTCTTCGGGAGCCATTTTGATCTGATTGTAACCGGAGAAACCATCCATGAAGGAGAAAACCTTATGCTGAGCAGTGTTGTCAACCAGAACATCAATATAAGGAAGTGGGAAATCGTCTTTCGGACTTGCTTTGTTCAGGTCTCTATAATCCACACACATTTGTACCTTACCATCTTTCTTAGGTACCGGTACCACATTTGCAACCCATTGTGGGTAAGAAGTAACAGCTAAGAAACCGGCGTTGAACTGTTTCATAACTTCGGCTTTGATTTTCTCTGACATCTCGGGGCGCATCCAGAACCTTCATTTCAGGAGAAAACCTTCTTTTGTCGGCAATCGGTGTACCAGAATATCAATGTCTAAACCCGACATGTCTTCGTATGACCAAGCAAAAACCTCAATGTAGTCTCGTAGCATCTGAATCAATCTTTCCTTGACACTGTTCTCAAGACCCGCTCCTATCTTGATCTCTTTTCTATCTTCATCAGTACCTAAATTCACAACCTCAACCTGCTCTTCGTGTGGCTGTATAACTTGTTCTTCTTGCTGTAGCAATCTGACAAGTTCTCCTGGCACTTCACAATCTTCCTCACTTTCGTCTTCGGCTTGGTAGATCGGATTATCGAAGTCATATTTAGCAATAGCATAGCTGTTATCAACGAGATTCGGAGTGATTTCCTGTCTAAAGGAGATTGGTATGACGTCTTCAGTATTCCAATTGCTGAGCCCATTGTCTAGAGTTGGGAAGATCCACTTGCTGATGTCGAAGTCGTTGTCGTCGTCTTCTATAGCGTGGATTCCACTCGCTAATCACGGAAAGGAAATTGGCCGCACGTTCGCGTATCATTTCGACCCTTGATGGTGAAGCCTAAACCAGTCTTGTCAAATTTGAAGGGAGATCAGGAGCTGTCCCCAAATAGTACTACCTTCTTCAATGACTCGAGCATCTTTCGGTGAGGCCATCCTAAGCGAATTTTAGCAACCGGGAGTGATAGGAGAGTCAACAAGCATGACTCTGGGGATTGTTTCAAAATCTTGACAGGGAGTCTCAAAGAATTCACCTTCCATCTTGAGGTATCGGAATGATTGTAGATGGTGACCATATACTCTTCTTCACCACACCTGTAACAACCTTCCCTTTGGTACTTGACACAGGTGGAGGTAAAGTACCTGCCCCATGTATCCAAGGCGTCCAGTAGGCAAGAGTAAGATGGACGGATGTCCATGACAAAGAAAGTAGAATCAAAAGTCGGGAACCGACTTTAAAGAGAATGAGCTCTCCAAGTACTGTTCGCTTAGAACCATCAAAAGCTCTCACAATTATGTCACTGGGTTTCAGAACCAATCCTTCAACATCAAGTCGATCAAAAGCAGTCTTCGGGAGGATATTCAAAGCAGAACCAGTATCCACCAAAACATGAGATAATGTAGTGCCCTTGCATTCAACAGAGATGTGCAAGGCTTTGTTATGTTTCCTTCCGGAAGGAGTCAAATTAGCATCAGAGAAGCCTAGGCCGTTGTTGGCATCCAGGCTAGCAATACAAACTTCAAACTGGTCAGTAGTAGTGTCTTGCGGTACGTGAGCATTCTTCAGAAACTTCACCAAGGCGTTGGCATGGGCCTCGGAGCACAAGAGCAGAGCAAGCATGGAGATCTTGGAAGGAGTCTGTCCCAACTGTTCCACAACATTGTAGTCACTCTTCTTGATAATCTTCAGAATTTCCACCATTTCTTGTTTGGAGGTGTCCTCAGTAACTTCCTTTGGCACTTCTGGTTGAGCAGGATGAGTCACTGGTTCTTTCCCTCTAGCTTGGGGAATGGGTTGAATAGCTGGAATGTGAGCTGGAGTCGCGGTGTCTTTGGGAGGAGAGATATCTGGAGAGAATACTCTTCGGTTACGGTCACCTTACTTGATCCGTGATGTTATCAATGTCGGGAATGGTAGCTTCAATGTAAGATCTTCAATGGCGGAGGTCTTGCTTGGCGCCATGATAGTAAACATCGACTCCATAATTACAAGGGATAGCCTTGTCGGAGGAATCTGGGCTGGTGCAGGAGAAGTAATGATGAGAGGTGCCACTCTAGGCACAAAATCAAGAGGAAATCCTTATTGTGTTAACATCGGCATAGTCTTGAAATCGTCACTGACGGTTGCCTTAACATCTTCAATATGAATCTTGTAGCTCTCGGGAAGTGTACTTCACCATGTAATCATACTTTCCACTTGGCTGCCCAAGGTATCCCACACGATGGTGTGGCTTCATTCACATCTTGATCTTGATTTCTTAGACATATCTTCACACAACTTCGCACGGTTTTCAAAATAGTATCTCACGATTATCCATCATACCTTTGAACCGTCTTCTCAACACAACCATCGGTAGCGAGATGGGCACCAACGACAATTCTCTGGACATCACAGGTTGACACGCTGCAGCAAATTCTTCTTAACGATCATCAGAGGAATGGTCAAGTCATCTATGTTGAAAACATAAGTATCGTCACCAACAGCATTGGAACTCTTGTCATGGTTAGGCATAGGCGCGTTGATCACATCCAGAGTCTCAATAGGAGGTTCAAACTCAATCTTCTTAGCTTCAATCATATCTTGAATCTTGTTCTTCAAGGCCCAACAATCATCAGTACTATGTCCTGGGCTATTGGAATGGTAAACACACTTAGCATTAGGATTGTATCTCGGAGAGGAAGTGTTGATGTTTTGAGGAGGATCCCTCAAGGTGTCACTCTGCTTTCGATGTGTTGCAAGGCTTGCGACAATGGCATGTTGATCTTCGTAATGTCTTCGTAGTGCGTTAAGCTGCGTGTTGTCTCGGCGAGGTTGTCTTGATGTAGGATTGAAGATCTGCTGCTCCACAGTTAGTAGCGGTCGGTCTTGGCTCGGCTTTTACGGCCATACACATTGGCTTCTTTCTTACCACCAAAGGATCTCTTGCAACATTTGAAGATGTCTCTACAGAATCTTTCCGCTCTTGATACCGACTTCAATCGCTCTCTGTTAATATCATTTCGGTGAATTGGTGAAGAGTTTCAATTAGATGATTGAAGAATGGGCTGTCGGTGTTCCCATAAACATATCAACCAACTCCCTATTGGACAAGGGTGGTTGAACTACTGCTAGATCTCTCCATTTTGAGCATACTCCTTGAACTTCTCATCACGACCCATAGACATGCTTTGTAGTTGCATGCGGTGGGTGTCAATTAAGCATTGTACTCATACTGTCTGTAGAAAGCATCTGCTAGGTCACTCCATGTACGGATATAGTCATTCTCTAGCTGATAATACCACTCCAATTGAGTACCGGACAAACTCTCTTGGAAATAGTGCATCCACAACTTTCATCATCGGTGTGGGATTAAGCTTCTGAACATAGGACTTCAAATGCGACTTAGGACAAGACATGCCATCATACTTGGCAAAAGTAGGAACTTTGAACTTGGGAGGAATCACAACACCAGGAACAAGGCTCAGATCATCAAAATTCAACCCGGACATCTTCAGGTTTTCCACAGCATTCAGACGGTCTTCAAGTTGTTTGTACTTATCATCTTCATCAGAGAGTACTGGTCATTATCATACTGATCCTCTCTCCCTTTCTCAGACTCTCGCTGGTCATCTTCATTACCCTTGACACTTCCCTCATTCTTGACACTTCCTTCAGAGAGCTCTATCCGGCTGACTCTTTTAGGACCACCTTTGTAGCGTCTGCCCATATTGAGAACACCAACAACCTTCTTCTTTCTGTTGATGAGCTTCTTCAGATCCTCTTGGCCTTGGACCAAACTGGTGAACATCTGCTGAAACTGCTGAAACTGAGCATTTTGAACCTGGAGATCTTTGACAGACTGTTTAAGGGCCATTTCTGCTAAAATAAATAGCGAGAAAATGAGAAAACCACTCTTCAATGTACCTGTGATGCAATGTTATGCTATGATATGCAATGTTTATGCGAATGCAATGCAATGTTTTCAAGGACCTTAGAGATTTAAATTTGTTAAACAAGCACGGACAAACATTTATTAGTACTCTTTTTATTCTTTTTTCTTTTTAAGTACAAGAGATAGTTCAAAACAGGAAAAGCATAAAAATCCTAAAGCTCTAAGTCTCCCATGGGCGCTTCCTCTTGGTGCCAAGGTAGGCGTTGATGCTTCGCTCCTCGTGAAGTAGCTTGGTCAACTCTAGCACTTTCTTCTCACTTGCATAACACTGAGATTCAAAGGTATACCTCTCTTCTTTAAGCTGAATCCAGGATCTCTTCAAGTTTTCAAAATCAGTAGGCATGTCAGGATGGGAAACAGTATAGGATTCGTCACCTATAGCAATAGGTTCCATAATTACTGGTAAAACAGGCGCGAATGGCATCATGAGGTTTTGAGCTCGAGCTCTCACCCATTTGAGGTAAGGTTCCCAAGGAATGGAGTTTTGGTGCCCCAAAGTCTTGGTATCAGTCTTCTTTACCATGCCCCAAGCGTGTATGAACCTTCGACGGTAATTCGGAGATCATGGTTGTAATCGAACACAATGTCTTGGAGAAGCATATCATGAGGACCATCTCTTCGAGCAAAACCAAACTGACGTAGAGCTAGAGAAGGGTTGTAAGTAATACCTCCCCTTATACCAAGGAGTGGTACATTAGGGAATTCTCCACAACGCTCAATGAATGTGAAATCCTTTTGAGAGAAAAGATTCCAACGGATATCTGAATGAGAGAGTGACATTAACCTTTGAGACCATCTCAACCTTTGTTCATTCTTCAAAACTGATGGAGGAAGGTGCGAAATAAACCACCTGGAAAATAGCGGTATACAACACATATTTCTTGTAGCATGTCGAATTGAAGTTTCACACAATCACGTGGTGCATCTCCACAATAGTGAACACAATAATTGATTTTTTTTAATCCAAATGGCAGCATCATCTTGACTCACTTCAAGATGACCTTTTAACTCCACATATGATCTCTAAATTGCAGAAAAATAAATTAGCTTAGATATGTAAATAATAATAAAATATTATTTTAAAATAAATAAGTTAGCATTAATACATATTTTGGTCCTAAGTGATCTAATAGATTTTTTTATTGCATGATGAAGTAATGGGGACATCTGTCGTAAATCATCCTGTGACACCCCATATCAATTCAAGTATTAAATTATTAGAAATTTAATTATTAATTTAATTAAAGGTTTAATTATTAATATTTTTTGATTAATGGATTTAATTATTTAATTAAATAAAGGAAGGTTGGGGGTGTAAAGTTGAATTGGAGGTGTATGGAGTAAAAAACTCTACTTAATCCTAATTTATTTATTTATATTATTTGACAAATAAAAAGGAATAAATAAAGGAATAAAAGGAACAAGTGAGGAAAGGAAATAAGGATTTGCATTCTATGTGAGATTGGAAAAGAGAAGAGAAAGAGGAGAAAAAGTCAAACGCCGAGAATTCGAAGATTCATCGCGAGGTAAGGGGGGATTGAATCTGATTATTATGCCTTATAGGTTTCGATGATCGATAGAATAATTCAATCTGTTAGGAATCTCGAAATTATGATTCTAGGTTGTGCCCTACCGTTATAAACCGACGTAACAATTCAATTGGGAATGATAATAATAATCAATTGTGTAGAATGATCGTAGAATAATTGGAAAACATAATTCTGATGTTAATTAGGTGTGAAAATACATAAGAAATATTGTTTCTGTTGTGTCATGGCTGTTGGTAATGAATGGATTAATTGGAACTGCACATAATGAAAATAAAAACTGTATTTTGGTGAAAAAGCGCAGCATGGGTCGACACAAGAAGTTATGTGTCGATGCAAGCAATAAATATTTAGAAAACCAGAGGCGTGGGGAAGGCTTGTGTCAACACAAAATTGCTTGGATCGACTCATGTAGTGGAAAATTGGGTTTTTTCATCGACACAAAGATGTTATGCATCGATGCAAAAGAATCTTGTATCGACACAAGAAGCTATGGATCGACTCATACTGAAGAGATTTTGAAAAATGGGAAAAATTATTACGTATGAGTCGACACATACGTGTTTTGTGTCGACACAAGCAGTTCATGTATTGACACATGAGCTTATGGATTGACCTAAGCTGGACAGGAATGGAAAGGATTTTCTAAAAAACGATTTTGGTCATATCTTTGCGACCGTAACTCCGATTTAGGCATAGTTGGTATCGTTGGAAAGCTTAGAACGAGTACTATCTATTAAAAGTATTTTCAAAACCAGTAATTGAGATCTTGAAGAATTAATATAGCTTCCGTAGCAAGAATTCGTTGTAATTCGTGAATTATTCGTTGTGTATACTTGTTGTGTGTTAATTCAATGTGTTGTAATTAACGTTATATGTTCATGATTTATTGATATCATGTTGTTGTTGTTGTTGTTGTTGTATATACCGGTGATAGTCTTACTAATTGAAAGGGTAAGCGTTTGGTATATTTATGCTTTGTGATAATTGTTTCATGATTATGCTGTACCTGTTATCCATTATGATTGAGTTGTTATCATGTGATATATTGGTGTTGGCATTGTGTGGAATCATGTGGTGATCATATTCCATTGATTGAATGTTGCATGCTTTTAATGTGCATGCATAAGCATTCTGGTGATGGTTCATTCCCATTTTGAGGAATTGAACTTGCAGGGCCAATAACCGTACCTAATGGACAGAGGTGGTGAGGCTAGATTCTTGACCCAGTGATGTATGGGCGAATCATTGATTGACGTTGTTTTCCGAGTGTAAGCGGAACAGGGTGTGGACTTGGTTCACATTTGGTACCACATGCATTTGAGTCTGCATTACATATGTAATTATAACATGTTAGGATGATTTCCAGTGTTATAATTGCATTGATTGTTGATGTATGCATAATGATCTGTGTCTTTGTAATTGTGAATTGTATTCTGATGATGTTAACAAGGGTGAATAATGAATTGATTGTTTTATTGTTTTTGAGAAATGTATAATGCATTTTAATCTTGATGAAATCTCACCCTTACTTTAATGATTTCAGATTGAGGAGATTAGCTGCTAGAGAATTGGTGAGGACAACTTTTAGAGCTGTGCTATTTAGATAATCCGCGTGTCAGTGTCATGCTCTGGTAGTTGTAACACTGGAGAACGATTGATTGTAATTTTCATGGTTTAAAACTGGTTGTTTAGTTTATGTTTTTGGTTTATGTTGGGAATAACTATTGATTGAAATATTCCGGATTTTGATGTTACATTTCCGCTGTTTAAACATAATCCGTGATTTGATTTTAATTACTAAGTTCTTCAGTAAAGGCATGTTTCACTGTTTTTGTTATTTTTGAAATTATTAAAATTGTGACGCCCTTGATGTTGTGAATAAAACTCTGATTAAAATTATTTAAATCACGGGTAAATTAGAAGGGGTGTTACACATCCCACGTGCAGACCACCTAGAAAATTAAAATAAGTTAAATACAAATTTCTACAATTTTAAAGACTTACCTTGTTACATATGAGAATATGAAATTAGGGTTGTTGATCGGCGCTTGGGAGATCATTCTCTACCAACCCCAAGCTTGAAGTAAAATAACACATCTAGTAAAAGTATATGTATTTGTGTGCACTATTACACAAAGATATATATATATATATATATATATAGAGAGAGAGAGAGAGAGAGCCATTTTTGAGATATTAGACCTAATAAAAGTTGTGTAACCTAAGTCCAAGCTCAATTAGGGTTGTTAGTCTATTTAGTGCATATGTTAGATGTATAAATAGTCCTAGTTTATATTATTATTTGAACAATTTAATTCAATAATAAAATCTTTATTTTCATATTCTCTCTTTCTCTCCTCACTAAAAGTATCTCACGCACTAACTAAATGGTATTTAGAGCTCCGGTTAGATTCTTGATCATGTTTTCAAGAATCACATGTCAGGGATCGTATTTCAGGGTTTGAGGGTTATTGTCAATCAATCATTGTGAAGATGAATGGTAACAATAACATTCTGAATTATCTTTCAACTCTCGACGACAAGAATTAGATTCGATGGAGAAAACATATGTAATCTTTGTTTGGCTTTCATGAAACCCTATAAGTGGTCACAAATGGCGTTCATGCGCTGGCTGCATATGCAACCGACACACAAAAGACCACTCACAACAAAGCCAAGAAGAAGGGTTGTAAGGCTGCATATTGCATTCAAACGATAGTCGATACGACGAACTTTGACAGGATCTCTCATGTTGAATCGACGAATAAGGCATAGGATATTCTTGTCAAGTACTATGAAGAAGGTGAGAAAGTCAAGGTTGTCAAGTTGCAGACCTTGCATCAACAATATGAATTGTTGTCGACGGGAAAGATAAAAGATTGCGGTATGTCGAAGATGCAGAAAATCTTCCATCTCTTGAAGGGTTATGGTGAAACCTTAACTAATAAGATGATAGTTGATAAGTAATACGTACGTTGACCTATCACTTTGATCACGTTATTGTAGCTATTCAAGAATTCAATCAGCTTGAAACCTAAAATTGGAAAATTTGGTTGGTTTGTTGGAAGCACGTGAGATTAGGATTGTCGAAAGTAAATGAGTTCAAGACTCGATACAAGCTTTGCAGACTCAGTCATGGAAAAAGAATGGTGGTTTCAACAAATTCAAAGGCAAGTTAGACAAGACTCATGGCAATAAGTCTTGGTCGAATCCCCACAAGAATAAGGTCGATGATAGGGCTTCTGAATCATCGAAAGAAGAAGGAGGCAACTATCAAAAGGACTAAGAAGATAAAAAGGTGTGCAGTGCTATAACTATGAAAATTGGGGTCACTTGGCCAAACATTATTCGTACAGGAAATACAAGGGATCGATAAGCATGGATGAATGAGCAAACATTACACGCAAAGACTCGTATGATTCCGAAGGTATGTGGTTATGGTTGTAGTAGCAAATAACCATACCGAATCCAAGATATGGTTCCTCGACTCAAGCTACTAAAATCACATGACTAGTCAAAATGTGTGGTTGGCACATTTCGACAAGTCGAAGAAGAGCAAAGTCAAACTTGCTGATAATAGCTTGTTGCAAGTAGAAGGTATTGACAACATAGTTTTTCAAATGAGTAATGGAGGGAAAACTATGATCAAATATGTACTCTATGTACCTTGAATGAAGTGCAACTTGTTAAGTGTTGAACAACTAGTTGAAAAAGGTTTCTCAATTGTAATGAAAGATGGAGCTTTAAAATTGTTCGACACCCAGAACAATTTGGTCTTAAAATCTCTGCTATCGAAGATTAGGACATTTACGACCATGATCAGTTCGAGTGAAGTATAATGTCTAAAAACTGTTGTTGACCACAAGGATAGTTGGTTGTGGCATTTGAGGGTTGTATATTTGAACTTTTGATCACTCAATCAACTGATTACTCCAGATATGGTAACTAGTATTCTAAGTCTTGAGATTCCTGGCAAACTCTATAAAGGTTGTTTTGTCGGAAATCAAACCATAAATTATTTCATTTCGACTATGCCAATGAGATCGTTTTGCATACTAGAAGTTGTACATTCAGATGTATGTGATCCATTCAAAGAGCAAGCCATTGACGTAAACATGTATTTTGTTTTGTTTGTCGATGAGTTTAGTCGAAATCTGTGGATCTATGTGATCAAAAGAGATTGCGTAGAAATAGGGGGCACGAGGCCGAGGTCGAATCTGACTCTGAGTTCGTTATACATAGTAGATTATAATACTTGTACTATGGATATATTTTTGTCTGTATTTTATTTATCGACTCCGTTATAAATTTTAGATTCGATTTATGTACTCTTGATTTATAACTTAATATATGTCATTTTCTTCTTAGTCTTGGTTGTAATAGCCTGGGCCCCTCACAAGGTGCTCCTAACACTGCTACCTCACGATCTTCTCTACCCCTTCCCTAGTAGAGTTTTTGTCTTTCGTGGAAATATAACCTTGTACCCTGGGATTCAAATACATGTACAATTGAATCCCACTAACAATTAAGCTACGTAGTTCAATTGGTAGTGAGAATGGATTGAACATCTACTTAAACCCCAAAGTACAAGGTTCGATTCCCATGAGGAGAAAAAAAAAACATACACAAACAACTATTTGATGTTGGGCCGGTTTTCTTAAAATCCAATCCGAAGAAATTAAGCGGTGCACTAAACATTTCTAGTCTCCAAAACTGAAACCTTAATTATTCCCCCGCCATCTCTCAAAATCTCAATTCACTCACTACTCCATCTTCTCATCCTCTCCCGGTTCGTTTCTGCTCTCAATTATTCTCTCCCCCCTTATCTTTCATCTTCCTCAACGTTCCTCTCCATTTCTTTACTCAACTAATTCAATTAACCCTTTTGCAGCTTTTATACTATCGCTATGTCAACCGGACCTGGACCTGGACTTGAATCTCTTGTAGATCGTAACCAATCTCTAACCTATTTCATTTTATTTATTTATTATTCTATGTTTTTTTATTATAGGGATTCATTTGATGAAATTAAGTATTAGTTAACCTTGTAGTAATAAGGTTTCGCTCTTTAATATTTCTTTGATTTGGCAGAGATGATTTCGGTTATTACAAATGATGGAAGAAATATTGTGGTGAGCTTTTGTATTTTATAATCTTTATATGAAATTAGTTTTGACAGGAAGGTGTGTGTTTGTAAATGTCGAGAATGTTGTTTTGTTTGTTTTCAGGGAGTTCTAAAAGGTTTTGATCAGGCAACCAATATAATTCTCGATGAATCCCATGAACGAGTTTTCTCTACCAAGGTATGAAATGTGAATGACATTTTGCTTATATATGCCTGATTTTGAACAACGTTGTAGTCTATGTTGTTATCCTACAACACTTGTTCTATTGGTAACATATAGTTAGGCATGCTTGAGGATGGGATGCGGCGTTTGAGTGTTGACACGATATCGATCATCTTGAGCTTGACTTGCTTTAGTTTTTAATTTGGGACAAATGGATTTTTTGAATTTTTGTCATTTTAGGAATTTGGATGTAGGTTACCGAATAAAGTAGGCTTATAAATAACATTGTTGTATCTCTTAGATCTATGAATGTAGCTTTTAAGAGGATTGATTTTGCCGTCCAAAAAGGAGTAGCGGAGCAGCTTATTTTCCGTTTTGCCTTCTATTTTTATATAAACTTTATTATTTACACGATAAAAATGCTATTTGACTGAACCAAAATTAATGAGACTACTTAATAGTTGAAGAACTTAAAGTACAGATCTTTAACAAAGAAAAACATAACAAAACTCGACGAGAGTAGGAAAAAGAACACTAAGATTGTTTGCGAGCAAGAACATAATAGAATGAAGAACAACACATTACCATTAAAAGGGCTTGAATTGACATTTAACCCTTAAAAAAAAAAGAGAAACCGTTAGAAAGAGGATTTGGGGTATTTTCCCTTGAATCTCTAATAGTGGACACGAAAGCGGTTTGGGACTGTAATTTCGCTCCAATTAACTGCCGTAAAAACCACTATTACAGACCAAGGGTTGCAGGCCAAAAGCATCGCGTCGAACTCTACCATTGCTACGTTATTCCGCTATTGTATGCTATTGACAAAATGAAGTTTTTTTTTGTTATATTCTTTCTTGCATGTGATGATTTTATTTGTTTTCCTTTTTTTCGGCTCATTCTTGTTTCTAATTACAGGAAGGTGTTCAACAACTTGTTTTGGGCTTATACATCATTAGGGGTGACAACATGTATGTCCTGTTTCTATTTCTCCTATGTCTTTGCCATTTACTTTTATATTCTAACTCACCTTACGCAGGTTTTAATGGATTTTATTTGGTCTGTGCAGAAGTGTTGTTGGTGAACTGGATGAAGAACTAGATTCTAACCTTGATTTGTCCCAGCTTAGAGCTCATCCCTTAAAGCCTGTCATCCATTGAAGTTAAACTATGTTAAATTGTTAGGAGATACTTGCTGTCTTGGTGGAAAGGATTGGAGCAGCATTAAGCCATGAAACAAAATTATATGAATATTCTGATAACATAATATGCTGAATAACTATATATCTTGATTCTGTTGTTGTTGGCATGGAAATCATGGTTTTCTTCGTACTGGATTATGTAATGCAACAAACTCGAAACTATCTGATATGGAAATACATTTTGTTTATATCGTGCTTCTTATAGTTTCCGTTAATGTTTATCTTATGGTTGATATTTTGCTTCATCTATGGGATAGAATGAGGAAATACATTACATGTATCTTGTACCAGCTTATCATAAGTTATAAACCATAATTTGTTAGGGTGTACAGTTGAATCGAGATTGACTTTGGCGTCTAATTAACACAATATTCAACTCCAGTGCTACAAAAAGAAACACTGCTTTTAGTTCTTGAAATCAAAGATTGTGAAAGAGTATATCGATTCAATGTTATACAATGAATCCATGAATGAACTTAAACATGAACTCACATGAAGTTCAGACATTGTAAAACCATCAAATGTTATAGTCAAGGTTGTCAGAATTGAGTTTTTACCTTACCCGTTTTACTTAGGTAAAATTGAAGCATAAAATCATGGATTTTAAATCATTTAAAATTGTCCCATAATACGATTTTACATAAAAGATTTTCACCTACGGTTTAAAACAAAATGCTGACCTAAAAGCGTAAAATCTATAGAGTTTAGGTTTTAATCGAGATTTAACAACCTTGGTTATAATCATAAAAATAACAAAACATAATTTACATTCTTAGCCAAAGCATTTAAGGTTAAAACCAAAGATGTTTTCAAACTAAATAGATTCATATTTTTGCATATCATTCCAATTGCTTAACAATTGGTACTACCATCACACAGTTTAGTAGGCATATGCACATACAATAATTAGGCCTTAGTGTTGAAAATATTTGTTGATGTACAAACAGAAGCCCATAAAGAGATACAAACTTGGTACAAACAATGATAATGCTCATTGAATTCTTATACAGTTATACTCTACTGTGCTTTATTTATCGAATCATGAATCATATGACATCAGGCGTTTATCTATCGTGAAACCTGCTATCTCGGCCTCCTTACAGATCTCTCTGCACTTTGCAATCCTCCCAGAGGCCCTGTAAATTTCAAGCATGTCCTTGTATAAATCAAAAGTGGGAGAAAATCCGCTTCTTTAAGTTTTGAAAAATATCTAGCAGCTCGAGATAGGTCATTTAAAGCAACAACTAGCTTTATCACATACGATAAGCTGGAAGGTCAAGGAGGCAATTTGAAGCCTCCATTTCCCAAACTAAATCAATGCCTCTCTGTGTTTCTCTTCTGCATGCCTCGAATAACAGTAGTGTACATAACCACACTTGGTTGACGACCAGACTGTTGGAACCAACTAAACAAACTCTCAACTACGTCAAACTTCCCAATCTTAGAGCAGACTTTCATTATAGCAGTACAATCTTGAGCAGTCAAATTCAGTTCATCTCGTGCTCCGAGTTCTTTTAACAACGGCTCAATATGTCTGTATCTATCAGGGTTCTTTCCAAGTTCCAATATCAATTTCGCATAAATGCTGGAATCCAACATTCTTTTATCCCTTCTAGCAATTGCCAATACCTTCCATGCAGGTCTAAGGTTTCCTGCTTTTAAAAAACCCTTAATCAACGCCTCTAACACCCTGCGGCTCGCCATACCAGTAAACTTGTTAAGGTTTAATAGACTCTTCAACTCATGGTTCCCCGCCAAGACCTCAATCGTTGAGGACAGAATCCAATCATCCGGGAAGAGATGAGGTTGATTCTGTGCCCAACTGAACGTCTGTAGAGCTCTCCCAGGAAGCCTCATTTGGCCCAATTCCTTTATTGTCAACGATAAAGAACCCTTCTTCAAAATATGTACCCACTTTCCAAGAACTATAGACACTTCTTCATCTGGATTAAGCCTACTGATCTCTCTTGCCAACCCAACTAAAAAGTTTGGGTTTTTATATAATTTCTTATACATATAAACGCGAGAAGAAACCATAGCTGGTAGTCTTTTCCGTGTAGGCAACCCCAACGGTCGAATCTTGTGAGGAGACGGAAGAGGAAGAGGTCTTTCCCGATCCAATTTTCCCGGCTTTTGCGGGATTCTACCTTGAAAAAGTGACGATATAGCATCAATTTCATCCGATTCCCAAACCACATCAGTATTTAGTTCCTCCTCGTCGTTCTCTTCTACATCGAAACCCTTATCATCATCATCATCATGAGTTGGTTCATTGTTGGTTAAGCTAGGATTCTTCAAGAACAAATTAACACCAAACTCCGGAGGTAGCTTGTCGCGCCGCGGATATCGTAAGTTCTTTGTTGGTGTTTCTCTTTTTCTATTCGAATTCGACGAATGTGCTGCTAAAGCGATTCTCTGGTTTCTGCAGAAGGTTGTTCGCAATGGAACAAAATACATACTAGTAGCAAATGAAAGAGTGCATTCCATTGTTAGGGTTTAGAATTGCAACGGTTGAATAAACATTGAAAATTGAAAATCACCTGCAATGATAGAAAAACCAATTTTCATATCAGGTTGTAAATTGGCCACTGGCCACTATAGCGCGGAATTTTCGGCAGTGCTGCGACGCAAATCTAAACGCCGGTGCTTTGCCTTATGAAGAGGCGGTTATCGCGGCGGCAAGCGGCGACGGAATCGCATACTCGCGCGCTACAAGAGAACTGAAGGAAAATACAAAAGAAAAATTGAAGAAGAAGGATAAACCTGGAAGACCTTATCACTGTTTATGGGGCCGACGACAAACTCTGGCGGTTTTTCCGATGGGTTGAGTTCTGTGCGACTTCATGTTGTAGTGACTGTTTAGATGAAGAAATATTTTTCTAAGTAAATTACAAATTTTGTGCTATAAAATATGGGAATTTCTTTTTTAACATCGATAGTTTCTTCTAGATCTCTAATAAAAAATTTAAAATTTTCTCAAATTTCGCAAGTGCACTTAAAAATTATCTTGCAGCACATTTTGCAAGTGCATTTACAAATTAATCTATATTTTATAAAAAAAAAAAAAAAATGATTTCGTAAATTTACTTACGAATTCATTCATTATTCTTTATTCTGCAAGTGTATTTACGAAATATGTGTATTGTTTAAGAAAATAAATAGAAAGCCTTACCTCCATTTTATTTTCAAACAAATTCTTTTTCTACTTTCTACTCTAAATCCGAAACTCACAAATTTGTGTCTCTCTGTCCATTTCAACTCCAAATCATCTCTAAGCTCTAACAATTATGTAAATTTTCTCTCTATTTTTTTAAATAGAAATACACTATTGTAATAGTTGATTAGGTTAGTTTGTAATAATTAAATTGTGTATGTTAGTGTTAGATTAGGTTAATGTAGTTGATTTGGTGGAAAAAAATTGAGGTTTGAGTTGTTTAGGACAAGATGAAACAGAGATTTGAAAATGACTGTGTGCATGTGATTTTGCAAGTGCACTTGTGAAGTAACCTTGAACCAGTTTTGCAAGTGCACTTGCGAATTCTTACTAGAGTTATTTGTTTTTAAAACCTAACAATTATATTTATTTATTTCAGGAACATGGCTGATAATCAGGACCAAAGCAGGCGTTTGAGACAAGGAAGACCATCCTAGTCTGCTCTGACACGTTGAGAGAGGCAGGCAGAGTAGGTGAACCGGCCTCGAGGCCAGGGTCGAGTACAAAGGGAGTAGTTGGATGTAGCTTCCCCGTCTGCACCGAGGAGCCGCTTGCATCAATCATCTTCCTCTTTTACGTATGAGTAGGTGTCTGATGAGCAGGAGATTCAACAAGAGTTTGTGGCACCTGAGGGTGGTGAGGTACCCGAGGATGTTTCGATTCCTGAACAGGCGGAGCAGGGCTATCCGGGAGAACCATTTGACACATCCCTCTTGATTTACTACCATAACCATACCGTCCGCCATGTCTGGAATAAAGAGGTATATTTTTTGTTGCAATTTTTTATTTTATAAGTTTGACTCAAAAATACGATTGTAACAATTATTATGGACTTGACTACAGTTCGTGAGTAGAACTGGGGGGCCGTTGTTTTGGTATACCTCTACCAGAAGTTGAATGAGACTTCAAATTGGAGAATGATGACGCTCATTGGCTCATGCACACTTTTCACGGTACCTTTTTTGTTTTCAACTATTAACTTTAATTTGTTTTGATTAATGTGTACTTACATATTATGTTATTGTTTTTGCAGAGTTGGATAATCACTCATTTCCACCGCATTCATGGTTTCGAGCCAAATGATGATTATACTAACAACATGTCAAGGGCTGCCAAGTATCGTCCCCACAAAGGGAACCATAAAGTGGCGCCACACCAGATGTATCTTGATCGCACCAACTATGATGACATCAATTGGATGCCGTTTGAGGATTACAAGGAGGTTATCCTGTTCCATCCCATCTCTTTATACTCGGGGTAGCTAGCATGTGGATTTAACATTATTGTCAGGTATCTGTCCGAGCGATGTATCTGTCAGTTTGACTATGTGAAGATGATACCTATATTTGTTTTTCATACTGCTCCCGACATGATCGTACAACGCGATCTTGACGGCATATTCGAGAATTGGGAGAATCATATGGCGCCACATGACCGTCGAATGATGTCAGCATCCTAGAATTGGCACTGTGCAGAGGGTTACATGACATGGTTTTTTAACGTGTCACACCCTCTCATGACTGCGGATGATCCTAGACGTCTACCGAGACCAACTCATGAGGATCTCTTGGAGAACGAGCTCTAGTGGGAAATATGATCAAAACTTACTTACACTTATTCGTATTTCGGAGTTTTATGGCTTGTTGAAAATGCCATCTTCCTTTTGTTGCTCATTGGTATGAAAATGTTGTAACGCGGTGAACTGACTTTATGTGTTTTTGTATCGCAAATGTGCGGATAGCAAGAGTCGCCACCGACTTTTATTTTTATCCAATTAAGGGAAGGTAAAAGTACAGAAAAAGACCTTCCTTAGATTCTGAGTAAGGGAGAAGGTTATGAAAAGGGAAGGTATTAGCACCCCTTTCCATCCGTAGTTACCTACGGGCTCTTAGTTGATCTTAGATCACTTTAAAATTGTTTTCTGTGTGTTTGAAAAAGATGTTTTTGAAAAGGCATTTCGCTTTGACTTTGTAATGATTCATGTAGGAATGTATACAAAGTGTTCGGAAATGTTTCGTTTTGAAAAGAGTTTAAACTTTGACAAAAGTGTGTGGTGCAAAAAGTATTTTGATAGAGCAAGCAACTAAAAGTCTTATTACCTACTAAGAATTGGTCGTTTTCGTGTTGTTTTACGTTCCTTTAGAATAGTGCTATCCATACCATTAGTTGGTAGGTAACCCTATTCGTTGGATGTAAGCGGGACATTCGAAGGGACATCGTATGGTCATAGAAGGCAACTTGTAGGAAGTATCCTAGCACATTCGAAGGGACTATCATCATTTTTCGTAGGCGACAATCGAGGGTCAAGATCATATATTCGGAGGCGACATCGTGGGTCTGATGATCTTTGTATCGAAGGGACTATGATGATTTGTTTTTGAAGGCAACGGTGCTAGAATACCTCTACGTTCGAGGGACTTGACCGTTTTGAATTCGTAAGGCAACGAGAGAGAATTACCCTAAGGGGTGCGTTGTGTGAAAGAGTGTGTTGATTCAGATATATGTTATCTTGCAAATTAGAGTGAGCTATTGTTCAATTTTATCTTGCCATACACGCCTAATTACTAACAGTTTATAGGGTGCGGAAATTAAAATGCGGGAATGTAAAGATGCGGAAAGATAAATGTCCTACGCTATTACATGGCTTTGGGGCAGATACATAATTTAAACGTACGGAAAATAAAAAGCCTAATTTTAAGCTATTACATCCCATGAGCAGTTACATAATTGGAAAAAAGAAAATGATAAAAGAAATCGTTCGAAACAGAATAACCTGCAAGAGAATGAGAAATCGGAAAATACGAGAGGAATTGAATAAGAGGAAAATGTTAGTAAAAATGCAAATTTTTGAATGAGAAAAATATTTCATGCTGGAAATAACATAAATATGCTAAAATAATTTTTTGGGATTTTTTGGATGCAATTTAATAATTAAAAACTAATTAAAGTTGATTTAAATGATAAATTATGGATAAAATTAAATATGCATGCAAAATAATATTTTTAATTTTATAAATTAAATAAACATTTTATGAAAATAAATGCAAAAGGAAAAATATTTTTGACAATTTTTAATGCATGAATAAAAATATTGAAATAAATTAAAATTGCATGAAAATATTAAAAGAATTAGAAAAATATGAAAAGAATGCAAAGTTTGTAAAAGAACACAAATCTGGTCCCAGGCTGAATCGAACTCATGACATGGGAGAGCATCTTTGCACAGGAAGCGTCTCAACCACTAGGCCACTTGACATCTGGTGTTGGAAAAGACAAAAACAATTGCATTTGAATGATGACGCGTCAGGGTTATATTTCAAACTGAGTCAGCGTGCGTGGGCCCCAGGTGGAAAGAGAGAGCGAATCAGAACGCGTTATAACGCCACGCCAGCCACGCCGGGGTCAGCTCAGGTCAACGACGCCGGAGCCCTAGCTCTGGTCGTCTTCTCCGGCGGCCACGATCCCTGAACCTGCAAAACAGCGCGAATAAAAAGCAAAAGACCACCCTTCCCACCTAATTCGATGGCTGCGAGTCCAATGGTACCATCAGTTTCGATCGAAAATGCTTGTACAAGTCAGTTCGACGCTTCTCAGTTTCGAAACCCTAATCATGGCAATATGATTTCTAGACGTTCAAACTTGTCCACGATTGCCCAGATCGACCATGTGGAATCTTAGGAACACAACCAAATCATTAAAATCAATTGAAACAAGCAGGTAATAAAAGTGCAAATTCAAGAAAAAATTGATTATGTATGCATGTATATGGCACGATTTAGCTTGCTTTAACCATTGGCAAGAGTGTGTACTTACTCAAACTTACCTCCTGAAGACAATGTAGTGGTTTTTGAGGGCTGAATATGGCTGGAAAATAAAACTCGAAAATTGACAATTCTTGAAAAAATTTGGCAAGATAAGGGTTATGCTTTGAGCTAGGGTTTCGTGTCTCTTGCTGTGCATCTTGCTTGGTATTTATAGAGTAAATTGAGAGAGAAAAAACAAGGCAAGAAGATTTGATTTGGAATGCATTCAATGATTTTCAAATAAAATCAAATTTTTGAAAGAAATTTGATTTTCTCTTAAATGCATGATCATGCACGAAATTGGCAAGTGTTTTGGGCTTCCTTGGACCTTAAGTTTGATCAAAATCCAATCATCTTGAAAAAATATCTTATTTTCATATTTTATATAATTTAATTTTGAATTAAATGGTTTAAAATTCAAAAATAAATTAATAAAATAGAAAATTGCCATGGCCAAGCATTTATGGGTCACAAATAATGTCATGAACAAGTTTGGACCAAAAGATTATAGGCCCATTTGGAAAATTTTGCATTTTGACCAAAATGTCCTTTTGTGCAATTGTCCAAAATTGCCCAACTTCTGAATAGTGTATATTGCTCAATTTTCCATATTTTTGAGTGTTATTGGACTTTTTGGAAATCTCTAAGAGTCCTCTAACCAACCTTTTTGGTCTCATATCAATTGGAGTTTCCATGCTCAATATATCTTCAAAACAAAATGTTGACTTTTTGTTGACTTTGAAAAAGACCTGTAATGTTTTGAGCCATACCTCTCAAATGAAGCATTTTTTGAACATTCTTGTGAGACATGAAGTTGTAGAGAATTGAATTTCCTTCAAAACAAGAGGTGGTGGAAAAATTTCTGAGAAAGTATGAGAAAGTTATGATCAGTCAAAGTTCAGTTGACTTTTCACCTAGAAACCCTAATTTAGAAAGTTTGACTTTTAAGCAAATCTTGAGTTTTCTTGATGAATCATGATCAACCCTTGATCAAATGATGAATGTAACTTCAAAATGAGGATGGTGACCAAAAATCATGAAGTTTGACTGTATGTTGACCACAGTTGACTTTTTGTCCAATACAACTGATTTTCAACCATCTGAGCAATTGTCTGAGGAAATTTGATCTGTGAGGCTTGAAACTTGACATGGAGAATCTTTGAAGCATATGAGGAGGCATGATGACCATTGGAGATGTTATAAGTCCATCTTGATCTGAGAAATACCAAACCCTAGTTTGGGTTGATTGTCTAGGAGAGAGTTTGTCTGATCAACTCTTGAGGGATCCTTGAGGATGGATGTATGAAATGTCTTGAGAAGATGGAGGGCAAATTTTGGGGTGTGACAGCTGCCCCTGTTCAATCTTCTTGTACTGGAAGGTTAGATTGACATGCTTGTCTTTCGTGACCTGGAGGTAGGAGATGATTGAACACTTGAGTACACCTGAAAATTTGCACTCGCCGTTGGCTGATGATGCGGGAATGGGCTTATAGATGCCATTTGGAGAAGTTGGAGACTTCGCTGGGGAATGAGTCGTACGCTAGACTGGAGATTGTTGTTTGAAGAGGAGAATCTTCGGAGATGGGCTTAGGATGCCATCTGGAAAGGTCGATGCTGGGGAGTGAGCCGTACGCTAGGCTCGGTAGATGTTTTTGGAAGGAGCATGGAGATGGGCTTAAGATGCCATCCGGAGGGGGTCGTACGTTAGACTTCGTGCTCATCCTTGAATGAAGTTATTGGTTTGTATTGATTTTTAACCAAATATGCAGCATTCTGAAAGTGAAGAAATGTTGACAAGTAGTCGGAAAGGGCTTAAGATGCCATCCGAGGCAACTGAGTCGTACGCCAGACTCTGTAGTTGCTGTTGATAATAAGAGAGAGTCAGAATACATCTTTGTGTCGACCATTCTGAGGGGATAGTAGTTGGCAAAGCGCGGATATTTTCCCTGTTGTGCATCGGGTATTGATCCACTGCCTGTTATCGGAGGATAACTTGTGATCGTTCAGATAGGGTTTCCCGTCTAGCTTCGGGTATTAATCCTGGATCCACTATTGGAGAACAGCGCGGGTGGTCGTTTGGATAGTTTTCCCGTCTGGGTTCGGGTCTTAATCCTGGACCAGTTGTCAGAGGACAACCAGGGCGGTCTTTTAGATAGTTTTCCCGTCTGGATTCGGGTCTTAATCTTGGACATGTTTGCGTCAGGGGTGACTTTCACCTGTTTTGGAGAAAACAAGAGAAAATTTGATAGAATATTTGTTAGTTTTATGCAAAGTATGATGCATGACAATGTGTATGAATGACATATGCATATATTATGACTTTATGAATAATGTATGAATGATAGATGTCGTGGTATTTCAAAACATATCCATCTTGAGGAAGATGCAGATGCTCTGCTTGAGGATTTCTGACTTCTGTTTGGGGATGGAGATCCTGAGAAGAGAGAAACTTTGATTCCTCCGATGCACTATCTGACCAAGTCTTGGGGCCTAGACATTGCTGAGGATGGTAGAAACCGAGAAATGCATTATTGAGGATCCCATACCTAGACCCTGCTGGGGAGAGTCTAGAGGGGTGCTCTACTAGGGATCTTGCGCGTAAATCCTACGGGAGAGTTTTTGATAACTGTTGGGAGACCGTTGGAATCTCTGACTGAGGTATAAAAGGTGTAGGTTTCCTCCGATGCGATATCTGACCAAGTTTCAAGTCTGGATACTACTACTGGAGAAAAGGGGAATTGTTGAGAGATATTCTGCTGGTGATAAATACCTCGGCATGGGGATGAAGTGTTACTGCTTGGAGACTGATGTAACATTGCTCAGTTGAGTGGAATCACTGCTCGTGGATTAACATATACTCCGTTGGGAGGAAGGTTTGTAGTGAGTGACACCTCTGTGGGGGATTATGTTCTGCGGGGGGAATGTTTTTGGTGACTTTCGTCGTCATCTCAATTCCTGGAGCCTGTAGTAAGTACTTTTGTATGTTCACTTTTCGCATGTTTGTGAACGGATTTTTATTGTCAGATGCATATAATCATTCAAAGCAAACGTTGGACTTTATGCAAACAACAACAACTGAAAATTGTAAAGAGAAAGAACTTGTATTTATTTGAAATGTGGCGTATGGCCAAGTAGTTCGCAATACGGAGACAATCTAACTCTCATATATTTCCTCCAAGAGAAAGTGAGTGGATTGATCTTCGCCATTCGAACCTTGAATCTGATAGTAGTCCGAAGTAGGTGATCCGGACGAGACATAGTCGTCGCTTAAATCCCTAATTTTGCCTAGACCGCCCTTTCGGGTTTTCACCGATACCCTTTTGCCCAAGCCGCCTTTTCGGGTTTTGACTTGCCGGTGTACATGTTTTGTATATATCCTTAACTTTTGCCCGAACCCTTTTGGTTCGCCAGATGCCCTTATTTTTGCCTAGGCCATCGACCTAGCGGGTCTCTTTTATCGTAGTATTTTTGACTATGTCTGCTGAGGTGTGAGAAGTCTTCACCATCCATGGTGCTAAGTATCATAGCTCCACGGAAAATGTCTTGACTACAAATGGTCCCTCGTGGTGGGAGTCCATTTGCCCACAGGATATTCACGAGTCTCAAGATACCTCTTCACGTCGTAGTACCAAGGTTTCTCTTGTATCAAGCTCATAACAATATCTGGTTCGTCAAACTTCTCAATGATGATCTGGGGAGCCTCGTTGTCCCATCTGACCTTGAACATAGATGACATAGTAGCCAATGCGTCTGCCAACTGATTCTCTTCTCGTGGAATGTGATCAAAAGTAATCTCTTCGAAGTAAGGGATCAAACTCAGAACATGCTCTCGATATGGAATGAGATTCGGATGCTTCGTATCCCACTCGCCCTTAATCTGACTAATCACTAAAGTTGAGTCTCCATACACTTGTAAGAACTGGATTCTTAAGTCGATAGCAGCTTTGATACCCATGATGCACGCTTCGTATTCGGCCATGTTATTAGTGCAACTGAAACATAATCTGGCGGTGAAAGGCGTATGTCCTTTAGGGATGTAATGATGGCGCCAATGCCATTGCCAAGTGCGTTTGAGGCTCCATCAAAGACCATGGTCCATCGGGATCCTTGTTCGGGTCCTTAAGTCACGGTTCTTCGTAATCGATAACTAGTAAAACATCTTCATCGGAAATTCGGTGCATAGTGATAGTCATCTACGGCTTGATGAGCCAAATGATCGGCTACTACACTTCCTTTGATTGCTTTCGAGAAGTGTCTTTGGATGTCGATTCGGTCAAGATCATCGCCATCTTGCTATTCTTTTGGAGAGTGGTTTCTCAAATATGTATTTTATCGGATCCATCTTAGAAATCAACAAGGTAGTGTGAGTCAACATATCTTGTCTTAGTCGGCGACCCAAAAGTTGCAAGTTTTCTCGGTATGAGTATCTTGTTTCACACGGTAAACTTTTGCTAAGGTAGTATATTGCATGCTCTTTTCGACCGACTCGTCATGTTGCCCCAACACACCCCATCGAGTTCTCTAGCACCAAGTACATGATAAGAGGTCTTCCTTCGGCGGGCGGCATCAGGATGGGAGGATTCTGTAGGTACTCCTTGATTTTGTCAAAAGCAATCTGGCAATCGTCGTTCCATTCTACTACTTGATCTTTCTTTAGCAACTTGAAGATTGGCTCACAAGTAGCAGTTAGATGTGCAATGAATCTGGCAATGTAATTCAATCGGCCCAAGAAACCTCTGACCTCCTTCTCGGTGCGGGGAGCTGGCATCTCTTGGATAGCTTTAACCTTAGCGGGGTCAACCTCAATACCTTTACCACTGACAACAAACCCTAGGAGTTTTCCGGATCTGACTCAAAGGTGCACTTGTTAGGATTAAGTCTCAGTCTGTACTTCTTCAACCTGTTAAATAGTTTCTGCAAATGATCAAGATGTTCTTCTTCAGTCTGTGATCGAGCTATCATGTCGTCGACATAGACCTCTATCTCGTGATGAATCATGTCATGAAATAATGTAACCATAGCACGCTGATAAGTGGCACTCGCGTTCTTCAGTCCGAACGGCATAACCTTGTAGCAGAGAGTGCCCCACTGTGTAACAAAAGTAGTCTTCTCCATGTGTTCGGAGCCATTTTGATCGATTAACCGAGAAACCATCCATGAAGGAGAAAACCTTATCGGTGTTGTCAACGAACATCAATATGAGGAAGGGAAAATTGTCTTTCGGACTCGCTTTGTTCGATCTCGTAATCCACACACATTCGTACCTTGCCATCCTTCTTAGGTATGGGTACCACATTTGCAACCCATGTGGATAAAAGTGACTAAGAAACCGCATTGAATTGTTTCATAACTTCGGCTTTGATTTTCTCGACATCTCGGACGAATCGACGAACCTTCATTTCACCGAGAAAACCCTCTTTTGTCGGCAATCGTGTACCACAATATTAATGTCCAAACCAGGCATGTCTTCGTATGACCAAGCAAAAACCTCAATATAGTCTCGTAGCATCTGAACCAACCTTTCTTTAACACTGTTCTCCATACCCGCTCCTATCTTGATCTCTTTTCTGTCTTCGTTAGTACCCAAATTCACAACCTCAACTGGTTCTTCGTGCAACTGTATAACTTGCTCTTCTTGCACGGCAAGTTCTCCTGGCACTTCACAATCTTCCTCACTTTCGTCTTCGGCTTGGTAGATCGGATTATCAAAGTCATATTTAGCAATAGCATAGCTGTTATCAACGAGATTTGGAGTGATTCTGCAATGCATCACGTGGGTGTGTGTAAGAAACACATAGCTTTTTGAAGGGGTGATAAAGTAAACGAAAACAAACAACAATTGAATGCAAAAGTCCAACGAATTTATTGAATGAAAATATGCAAATGACAGATAATAACCCTCACAAACGAGCCATGATGCCCCGGGCAAGGCACTAGGCTTTAGAGTTTATTGTTCAAAACATAGAAAAATACGAAAAAGCAAAACAAAACAAGAGCAATTACTCCTGGCTAAAGGAGATTGGTATACGTCTTGATCTTCCAATTCTTGAGCCACGTTACGGTGTTGGGAAGATCCACTGCGATGTCGAAGTCTTTGTCGTCTTCTATAGCATGGATTCCACTCGGCATGCGGAAAGGAAGTTGGCGGCACGTTCGGCGTATCATCTTGACCCTTGATGGTGAAGCTGAACCGCTTGTCGGACTTGAAAGGAAGATCAGGGAGCTGTCCCCAAATAGTGTTACCTTCTTCAACAGCAGCTTTTGCATCTTTCAGCGAGGCCATCCTAGGCGGAAATTGTGTAACTTCAGGAGTAACGGGAGAGTCAACAGGCACGACTCTGGGTATTGTTTCAAAAGCTTGGCAGGGAGTCTCGAAGAATTCACCCTCCACCTCAAGGTATTGGAATGACTGTAGATGACTCACCATATATTCTTCTTCACCATATACTGTGACAACTTTATCCTTCAGGGTACTTGATTTCGATGCACGCCCCCATGTATCCAAGGGTGTCCAAGTAGGCAAGAGTCGGACGGATGTCCATGACAAAGAAAGGAATCAAAAGTCTGGGAACCGACTTTAACAGGAAGAATGAGCTCTCCAAGTACTGTTCGATAAGAACCATCAAAAGCTCTCACGATAATGTCACTGGGTCTCAGAACCAACCCTTCGACATCAAGTCGATCAAAAGCAGTCTTAGGTAGGATATTCAGAGCAGAACCGGTATCCACCCAAACATGAGACAGTGTAGTGCCCTTGCATTCAACAGAGATGTGCAAGGCTTTGTTGTGTTTCCTTCCGGCAGGAGTCAAATCATCATCAGAGAAGCCTAGGCATTGTTGGCCAGCTAGCAATACAAACTTCAAATTGATCAGTAGTAGTGTCTTGCGGTACGTGAGCATTCTTCAAAAACTTCACCAAGGCGTTAGTATGAGCCTCGGAGCACAAGAGCATAGCAAGCATGGAAATCTTGGACGGAGTCTGTCCCAACTGTTCCACAACGTTGTAGTCACTCTTCTTGATAATCTTCAGAATTTCCTCCATTTCTTGTTTGGAGGTGTCTTCAGTAACCTCCTTTGGTACTTCAAAGGATGAGTCACTGGTTCTTTCCCTCTATCTTGGGGAATGGATTGAATAACTAGAATGCGAGCTGGAGTCGCAGTGTCTTTTGGAGGAGAGATGTCTGGAGAGAATACCCTTCCGGTTCGAGTCACCTTACTTGATCCGGTGATGTTGTCGATGTCAGGAATGGTAGCTTCAACTATAAGATCTTCAATGGTCAGAGGGTCTTGCTTGACGCCATGATAGTAAACATCAGCTCCATAGTTCCATGGAATAGCTTTGTCAGAGGAATACGGAACTGGTCTGAGAGAAGTGATGATGAGAGGTGCCACTCTAAGCACAGGATCAGCAGAAGAAATCCTTATAGTGTTAACATCAGCACAGTCTTCAGGGAAATCGTCACCCCATCCAGTTGCCTTAACATCTTCAATAGGAATCTTGTAACTTCACCATGTAATCATACTTTCCACTTGGCTGCCCCAAGGTATCCCACACAGATGGTACAGTTTCATTCGCATTATCAATCTTCAACTTAGACATTTCTTCACGCAGCTTCTGCACAGGTGGTTTCAGAAATAGTATGTCACGGTTATCCATCATGCATTGAACACGTCTTCTTAACCAAGCACAACCATCAGGTGCAGATGGGCACCAACGACAATTCTCTGGGCATCCTAGATTGACACCGGCTTGTAGCAAATTCTTCTTAACAGTCATCAGAGGAATGGTCAATTCATCTATGTTGAAAACGTAAGTATCGTCACCAATAACATTGGAACTCTTATCATGGTTAGGCATAGGCGCGTTGATCACATTCAGAGTCTCAACAGGAGGATCAAACTCAATCTGCTTAGCTTCAATCATATCTTGAATCTTGTTCTTCAGAGCCCAACAATCATCGGTACTATGTCCAGGGCTATTGGAGTGGTAAGCACATTTAGCATTAGGGTTGTATCTCGGACAGGAGGTATTGACATTCTGAGGAGGATCCCTCAAGGTAATCAGCTCTGCTTTCAACATGTGTTGCAAGGCTTGCGACAATGGTATGTTGATCTTTGTAAACTGTCTTCGTGGCGCATTCTGGTTACGCGCGTTGTCTCGTTGAGGTTGTGTTGATGTAGGATTGGAGATCACAACTGCTCCCACAGATTGAGCACGGTCGGTCTTGGCTCGGCTTTTCTGACCATACACAGCATTGGCTTCTTTCTTACCACCAAAAGATCTCTTGGCAGCATTTGAAGATGACTCTACATGAATCTTCCCACTCTTGATACCAGCTTAAATACGCTCGCCTGTAAGTATCAGCTCGGTGAATCCGGCTGAAGAGTTTCCAATCAAATGATTAAAGAATGGGTCTGTCAGTGTCCCCATGAACATATCAACCAACTCCCTATTGGACAAGGGTGGTTGAACTCTGCCTGCTAGATCTCTCCATTTCTGAGCATACTCCTTGAACTTCTCATCACGACCCATGGACATGCTCTGTAGTTGCATGCGAGTGGGTGTCAATTCAGCATTGTACTCATACTGTCTGTAGAAAGCATCTGCTAAGTCACTCCAAGTACGGATACAGTCATTCTCTAGCTGATAATACCACTCTAGTTGAGTTCCGGACAAACTCTCTTGAAAATAGTGCATCCACAACTTTCTGTCATCAGTGTAGGGGTTGATCTTTTGAACATAGGATTTCAAATGCAGTTTAGGGCAAGACATGCCATCATACTTGGCAAAAGTCGGAACTTTGAACTTGGGAGGAATCACAACACCAGGAACAAGACTCAGATCATCAAAATTCAGCCCGGACATTTTCAGATTTTCCACAGCATTCAGACGGTCTTCAAGTTGTTTGTACTTGTCATCTTCATTAGAGTATTGGCCATCATCATAGTTTTTCTCAAGCTCAGGCTGACTGCCTTCGCCATCACCCTTGTCACTTTGCTCATCCTCATTCTTAATACTTCCTTCAGAGAGTTCTATACGACTGACCACCTTAGGACCACCTTTGTAGCGTCTGTCCATGTTGAGTAGACCAATAACCTTCTTCTTTCTGTTGATGAGCTTCTTCAGATCTTCTTGGCCTTGGACCAAGCTGGTGAACATCTGTTGAAACTGAGCATTCTGAGCTTGGAGATCTTTGACAGACTGTTCAAGAGCCATTTCCGCTAAAATAAATAGCGAGAGAATGAGAAAACCAATCTTCAATGTACCTGTGATGCAATGTTATGCCATGATATGCAATGTTTATGCAAATGCAATGCAATATTTTCAAGGACCTTAGAGATTTAAATTTGTTAAACAAGCACGAACAAACATTTATTAGTACTCTTTTTATTATTCTTTTTCTTTTTAAGTACAAAAGATAGTTCAAAACAATAAAAGAAAAGCATATAAATCCTAGAGCTCTAAGTCTCCCATGGGCGCTTCCTCTTGGTGCCGAGGTAGGCGTTGATGCTTCGCTCCTCGTGAAGTAGCTTGGTCAACTCTAGCACTTTCTTCTCACTTGCATAACACTGAGCTTCAAAGGTATCCCTCTCTTCTTTAAGCTGAACCCAAGATCTCTTCAAGTCTTCAACATTAGTAGGCATGTCAGGATGGAGAACAACATAGGATCCGTCACCTATAGCAACGGGTTCCATAATTACTGGTAAAACAGGCGTGAATGGCATCATGAGGTTTTGAGCTCGAGCTCGCACCCATTTGAGGTAAGGTTCCCAAGGAATAGAGTTCGGGTGCCCCAAAGTCTTGGTATCAGTCTTCTTTACCATGCCCCAAGCGTGTATGAACCTTCGTCGGTAGTTCTGGAGATCGTGGTTGTAATCGAACACAATATCTTGGAGAAGCATATCATGTGGACCATCTCTTGAGCAAAACCAAACCGACGTAGAGCTAGAGAAGTAATACCTCCTTATACCAAGTAGCGGTTAGGGAATTCTCCACAATGAATGTGAAGTCCTTTGAGAGAAAAGACTCCAACGGATATCCGAATGAGAGTGACATTAACCTTTGAGACCATCTCAACCTTTGTTCATTCTTCAAACCGATGGAGGAAGGTGCGAAATAAACCACCGGAAAGTAACGGTATGTAACACATGAGAGTTCCTTGTCTCTTAGTAGTACGAGTGTGGAGAATGTAGGATATCTCCAAGTAAGGTAGGCAGGATTGCGGGTAAGAAACACTTGATGGCGTTCACATCTATGAATTGATCCGAGTTAGGAAATAGAACCAAACCATAAATTAGCAAGGCCACAATGTCTTGAATGCCTGAAACTCATAACTTTGAGGAATTCTCGGCTTTCTTAATTAGGAACTTGGAAAGTAAACCCTTAACTCCACTTCTAGTTTCCCAATTGGCTTCAATGTCCGCGCTTAAGATGTAAGTGATGCGATGTCTTCGTACTTAGGAACCTTTTCTAAACCGTGAATGGCATTTGGTCAAGAATAGGTACCCCAAGTAGCTTAGAGAACTCTTCCAAGGTAGGAACCAACGATAATGGAATGTAAACCAATGGTGTTTCGGATCAAAGAACTGAATAGACATGCATCATATCTTCTTCAAACCGAGATAACCAAGTCAAGTAGATAACCATGTCTTTGATGAACCGAGCATGGTCGGAATTTCAAACCAATTCTTTGAGAAGGTATACCCATGAAGTTGATTCGGATAGTCTTTCTAGAAGCCATAATCCCTACAAAATAGAGCAAAGATAAATCCTAGGTCCTTGAAATAGTTAGAAATGATATGCAATGCGAATGATGTCATGATGTCATGTTTAGCACACACAAACAATTCACACAATGAGCCTAGGTTTAAGGCTTGCATGAGGTATAGGTGATTACCCCACCAAAAGTTTGAGTTGGTTCATCCGTCCTATAATAGTAACCGGTTCTAGGAATCTCACATCATTGATCTTTCTCGTATTTATTTCAATACGACTACCAAAAAATATCCCAAAAGTCATCTCAATGAGCGTAGTATCGAGTATCAACCAACCTCACTACCTTCTAATGGCTAAGATGGGTCAATTAAGGTTCTAAAAGTTTAGCTAGCGCTTGATGACACCACGCAGAAGCCAAATACTATCCTCAACTTGGGAATGAAGAGTATCAGGACATCCAAAGTGTCACGCTAACGTAGCCATCATGTTGACCGTTTTGATATACGTCTAACGGTCGCGACGATTTATTGCTACTTACCTAAAAGGAAACCCGGATCCGGGTGTAGGATCCCCCACAAATATAATACCCAAGCAACCCTCAAAGATAAAGCAAGCAATTCAAACAGAAAACAGTAAAAGTTATCTAGAAATCCCTAAGATAATTCTCTCTTTAGGGTGTTTCCCCAGCAGAGTTGCCAGTTCTGTAACACGGTGAACTGACTTTATGTGTTTTTGTATCGTAAATGTGCGGATAGCAAGATTCGCCACCGACTTTTATTTTTATCCAATTAAGGGAAGGTAAAAGTACAGAAAAAGAACTTTGTTAGATTCTGAGTAAGGGAGAAGGTTATGAAAAGGGAAGGTATTAGCACCCCTTTCCATCCGTAGTTACCTACGGGCTCTTAGTTGATCTTAGATCACTTTAAAATTGTTTTCTGTGTGTTTGAAAAAGATGTTTTTGAAAAGGCATTTCGCTTTGACTTTGTAATGATTCATGTAGGAATGTATACAAAGTGTTCGGAAATGTTTCATTTTGAAAAGAGTTTGAACTTTGACAAAAGTGTGTGGTGCAAAAAGTATTTTGATAGAGCAAGCAACTAAAAGTCTTATTACCTACTCAGAATTGGTCGTTTTCGTGTTGTTTTACGTTCCTTTAGAATAGTGCTATCCATACCATTAGTTGGTAGGTAACCCTATTCGTTGGATGTAAGCGGGACATTCGAAGGGACATCGTATGGTCATAGAAGGCAACTTGTAGGAAGTATCCTAGCACATTCGAAGGGACTATCATCATTTTTCGTAGGCGACAATCGAGGGTCAAGATCATGTATTCGGAGGCGACATCGTGGGTCTGATGATCTTTGTATCGAAGGGACTATGATGATTTGTTTTTGAAGGCAACGGTGCTAGAATACCTCTACGTTCGAGGGACTTGACCGTTTTGAATTCGTAAGGCAACGAGAGAGAATTACCCTAAGGGGTGCGTTGTGTGAAAGAGTGTGTTGATTCAGATATATGTTATCTTGCAAATTAGAGTGAGCTATTGTTCAATTTTATCTTGCCATACACGCCTAATTACTAACAGTTTATAGGGTGCGGAAATTAAAATGCGGGAATGTAAAGATGCGGAAAGATAAATGTCCTACGCTATTACATGGCTTTGGGGCAGATACATAATTTAAACGTACGGAAAATAAAAAGCCTAATTTTAAGCTATTACATCCCATGAGCAGTTACATAATTGGAAAAAAGAAAATGATAAAAGAAATCGTTCGAAACAGAATAACCTGCAAGAGAATGAGAAATCAGAAAATACGAGAGGAATTGAATAAGAGGAAAATGTTAGTAAAAATGCAAATTTTTGAATGAGAAAAATATTTCATGCTGGAAATAACATAAATATGCTAAAATAATTTTTTGGGATTTTTTGGATGCAATTTAATAATTAAAAACTAATTAAAGTTGATTTAAATGATAAATTATGGATAAAATTAAATATGCATGCAAAATAATATTTTTTTAATTTTATACATTAAATAAACATTTTATGAAAATAAATGCAAAAGGAAAAATATTTTTGACAATTTTTAATGCATGAATAAAAATATTGAAATAAATTAAAATTGCATGAAAATATTAAAAGAATTAGAAAAATATGAAAAGAATGCAAAGTTTGTAAAAGAACACAAATCTGGTCCCAGGCTGAATCGAACTCATGACATGGGAGAGCATCTTTGCACAGGAAGCGTCTCAACCACTAGGCCACTTGACATCTGGTGTTGGAAAAGACAAAAACAATTGCATTTGAATGATGACGCGTCAGGGTTATATTTCAAACTGAGTCAGCGTGCGTGGGCCCCAGGTGGAAAGAGAGAGCGAATCAGAACGCGTTATAACGCCACGCCAGCCACGCCGGGGTCAGCTCAGGTCAACGACGCCGGAGCCCTAGCTCCGGTCGTCTTCTCCGGCGGCCACGATCCCTGAACCTGCAAAACAGCGCGAATAAAAAGCAAAAGACCACCCTTCCCACCTAATTCGATGGCTGCGAGTCCAATGGTACCATCAGTTTCGATCGAAAATGCTTGTACAAGTCAGTTCGACGCTTCTCAGTTTCAAAACCCTAATCATGGCAATATGATTTCTAGACGTTCAAACTTGTCCACGATTGCCCAGATCGACCATGTGGAATCTTAGGAACACAACCAAATCATTAAAATCAATTGAAACAAGCAGGTAATAAAAGTGCAAATTCAAGAAAAAATTGATTATGTATGCATGTATATGGCACGATTTAGCTTGCTTTAACCATTGGCAAGAGTGTGTACTTACTCAAACTTACCTCCTGAAGACAATGTAGTGGTTTTTGAGGGCTGAATATGGCTGGAAAATAAAACTCGAAAATTGACAATTCTTGAAAAAATTTGGCAAGATAAGGGTTATGCTTTGAGCTAGGGTTTCGTGTCTCTTGCTGTGCATCTTGCTTGGTATTTATAGAGTAAATTGAGAGAGAAAAAACAAGGCAAGAAGATTTGATTTGGAATGCATTCAATGATTTTCAAATAAAATCAAATTTTTGAAAGAAATTTGATTTTCTCTTAAATGCATGATCATGCATGAAATTGGCAAGTGTTTTGGGCTTCCTTGGACCTTAAGTTTGATCAAAATCCAATCATCTTGAAAAAATATCTTATTTTCATATTTTATATAATTTAATTTTGAATTAAATGGTTTAAAATTCAAAAATAAATTAATAAAATAGAAAATTGCCATGGCCAAGCATTTATGGGTCACAAATAATGTCATGAACAAGTTTGGACCAAAAGATTATAGGCCCATTTGGAAAATTTTGCATTTTGACCAAAATGTCCTTTTGTGTAATTGTCCAAAATTGCCCAACTTCTGAATAGTGTATATTGCTCAATTTTCCATATTTTTGAGTGTTCTTGGACTTTTTGGAAATCTCTAAGAGTCCTCTAACCAACCTTTTTGGTCTCATCTCAATTGGAGTTTCCATGCTCAATATATCTTCAAAACAAAATGTTGACTTTTTGTTGACTTTGAAAAAGACCTGTAATGTTTTGAGCCATACCTCTCAAATGAAGCATTTTTTGAACATTCTTGTGAGACATGAAGTTGTAGAGAATTGAATTTACTTCAAAACAAGAGGTGGTGGAAAAATTTCTGAGAAAGTATGAGAAAGTTATGATCAGCCAAAGTTCAGTTGACTTTTCACCTAGAAACCCTAATTTAGAAAGTTTGACTTTTGAGCAAATCTTGAGTTTTCTTGATGAATCATGATCAACCCTTGATCAAATGATGAAGGTAACTTCAAAATGAGGATGGTGACCAAAAATCATGAAGTTTGACTGTATGTTGACCACAGTTGACTTTTTGTCCAATACAACTGATTTTCAACCATCTGAGCAATTGTCTGAGGAAATTTGATCTGTGAGGCTTGAAACTTGACATGGAGAATCTTTGAAGCATATGAGGAGGCATGATGACCATTGGAGATGTTAGAAGTCCATCTTGGTCGAGAAATACCAAACCCTAGTTTGGGTTGATTGTCTAGGAGAGAGTTTGTCTGATCAACTCTTGAGGGATCCTTGAGGATGGATGTATGAAATGTCTTGAGAAGATGGAGGGCAAATTTTGGGGTATGACAAATGCCATAGTTGTTTTAGTACTAAAAGTATTTAAAATAATTCGACTGCTCATATTTGAGTTCATCTTCATTTTGATGGTTAATAATAAAAATGAGTTTTTTGACGTTTAAAGTTATATGTTGACGCTTTTCAGAATATGTTATATTTAGATTTATTTGAATATGTTACAATGGTAATTGGAAAGTACCACTGCTACGAGTTAAGTCTGCTTTGGTTGGATCATAGAGAGTAATATTACATGTTGACATCAGTGAGTTTTCTTAATACTTAATACTTAGTTTTTAGTTTATCATTTATTTTTTTAATCAAGTTTTTTAATTAAAACATAAATATTAAATATAATTTGTGCCCGTCCAAATAACCATAACTCATAGAGTACTGGACTTGAACAACTAAATTATAGTCCGTTTAATTATTAGACTTTTTACCCCAATCCCCTAAAAGCTATAGCCCGTCATGGACCGGCCCGACGCATGTCAGATAATCTGTTTTGCCAGCCCAAGATCTTCTATCTTTTTAGTGGGAAAGATAGAGTGACTTTAAGCAAAAATAGTAGAAGACAAAGAAGAAAATAGTGTTTACTTTGGAGGAAAAATGATGTGAGAAAAAATAAAGGCAAAATACTCTTTTTCGTCTTTTATCTTTAACTCGGGATCCAGTTCGGTCCCTTAACTTTTAAAAAGACCATTTGGATCCCTTAACTTTTTAAAATGTATCACATTAGTCCTTTCCGTCAACTCTATTAGTCAAAGTCAACCCATAAGACCATGTGGCACTGATGTGGATGACAAATGTGTTAGATCAATTTTGTGATAGATTTGGTGATGCTAAAATCCATCACTAAATTTTTTTTCCTGGGTTTTGATAATGATTATTTATCTTCTACCCTAATCTTTTCTCTCTTTCTCCATAAACAATTAAATCTTGGAATCAATTCAATTTTAACATTTACTATGAAATCCTAAAACAAATTTTGGCAAGAAAAGATGCACACTAACAACAACTCACAAGGTGGCAGAAGCAACACCAACAACAATACTATGCCGAACTGGAACTTTAAAAAATTGGAATTTAAAAATTGAAACTTTCAATCGGTGGTTACCAATGACAATTTAAAATTGAAGCAATAGGAACTTTCATTGTGTAGCAGAAGCAACACTAACAACAATAACATGTTAAACACGATGCCAATTTATTAGTGGAACACAACGTTTACTACGGCGATATCGACACCAATTTGGAACCTCCTCTTTTTCGATGAAACTCCATTACACTTCCAAGGTCCAATCTCAACCGAATCAATTTACTAAATCTTTTAACTAATTTGTGGGTTTTATCCCTTTTTCTTCAATTTGGAAAATGGTTTTTTGTCCCTTTTAGGGGTTATCCTGTAAACATCCAACCAAGACTAATGGATCTTTGAGAAATCCAAACCATTTATCAAATTATTAGGATAACATAGAAATGCTTCAGAAATGAAACAGATTCCATAAATGTTATAGGAATAAACCTGAAGGCCGTTCTAATCGCTCTCTAGATGGTGTTGGGTTTAAGGCAGGTTTCACACTCAACTGTTGAAAATGCAAGGTAAAAATAAATCATCAAGAACAAGAATAATTACTTATAGATGAATATGAAAACTATCTGTAAAAATTAGGGTCATTTATCATTTCTAAAGCAATTGAAATCCATCCATTCTCAATTTACTAAATATTTTAAGTAATTTTTGGGTTTTACCCCTTTTTTCTTCAATTGGATAATGGGTTTTGTCCCTTTTACTTCAATTTTCATTGTTTCTCAGCTTTGAATTTTCGGTTGAAGGTGTAGAGGAAGATGATAGTCAAAACCCATAAATTTTCTAGTGACCAAATTTTCCTTCGCTAAACCAGTTACTAAAGTTTATTGATACACATCACTCGCCACATCAGCAAAACTTGACATTGTTATTGTCATTTAGACAGAAAGGACTAATGTGATACGTTTTGAAAAGTTAAGGGATCAAAACGATCTTTTTAAAAGTTAAGGGACCGAATTGCACCCCGAGTTAAAGATAAGGGACGAAAAAAGGTATTTTGCCAAAAATAAATTATGAGAGAGATAGAGACAAAGTTAGATAAAATTAAAGAATTGAAAGTTAGACAATCCAAACATGTTGCTTGTTATATAAACTTAAAGTAAGTGCTTGAAAAATAATTTGGGACTTGCTGACACTTTTTCATGATGCACCATCATCAATTAAAATATTTTTACGAACCCAATAAATTAGGTTTTTAGTCTTTCAAAGAAATGAGGTGCAAATAAAGTTGGACACGGGTGCAGAAAATTGAAAAAGACAAAACAAATCCAGCACAAGGCCTATAAGGAACCAAGAAAGATGAAACACGCAAGCCCAGTCGATTAAAGCTTCAAGCCAACCAATTGATAATGTTAGGCGCACAAAGTTTCAAATCTAGTTTACGTGAAATGTAGTTTCCAAGTCAATCAGATCCTCGCATTGATGAAAATCATTCAATATCTGAAAAATTAATCACGCAGTCGATTGTAGCCCTAAGCCATATGATTGGGACACTACTTTTAGAATGATTTTGATCTATCTTTGAATGCGCACAATGTAACACCCCGAATTTAATTAATTATTTAATTAAATTTTATAAGGATTTAATATTGGATTATTAAATTAAAGTTGGATTTTATTTGGTTAGTTGAAGAATTAATTTAGTTAAGTGTATTATCTAAGTTGCAAGACTAGAATTTATGGTGTACCATCCATTAATTATTAAAATAAACCAAGGCACTTAGTAGTAGGTAAGTGTGTGGTTGTGGTGAAGTTGGATTTTTTTATATTAAAACAAGTGCATGTAGTAGGTAGTGTGTGTTAGTTGTTTTGTATTATAAAAGGAGAAGAAGAAAGATAGAAATAGATTTTGAGAGGAAAAGGAAAGTAGAACACCACATACTGTAGCAAGAGAGAAGAAAGAAGAGGAAAAATTGGGAATAAGGGTTTGCTAGAAGTTGAGGAGAAAAGCTCAAATTCCAGTCCGTTAGTTGCCGTTTCTGATCAAGTTTTTCGAGCTCTCTCCAATCCAAAGGTAAGGGGTGGGATTCGATTTATATAATCATTTGTATGATGATTTTTATGTGGGATTTAGGGTGTATAAATTCACTGTAGACTCAATGTTTTGTGATGAAATTGATAGATTAGTATTGAAAATATTGCTGTCTGTTAATTGTTGTTGTTGCTAATACTATGTTTGTACGATTATGTGTGTAGTTATATTGGTAGATAGAAGTTGTATTTTTGGAAAATAAGTTGATTCTGGGTTGAACTGTTAGAACACACAGTGTTGGAAAAATAAGAAAAATGATGAAGAAGATGAAGTTGTAAGGGGGCGGTTTAGGTAGTTGTTTTGAATTACTTCTAGGAACCTTTTAAGTATAATGAATACATGTGGTCTGTAGAAAACAAATAGCCATAGTAGACTAGTTTTGTTGAGTATAATTGAGGTCCAGAACTTCTGAAGGTGCAGTAGTTCTGATGGGCAGAAGTTCTGATGGTGCAGAAGTTCTGATGGTGCAAAACTTCTGATGGTGCGTGTTCGATGGGCGAAGTTCGATGGTGCGAACTTGATGGTCCGTAACTTCGATGGTGCGTAACTTCGATGGTGCGAACTTCGATGGTGTAGAAGTTCGATGGGCGTAACTTCGATGGTGCGTAACTTGATGGTGCGTAACTTCGATGGGCGGTTCGATGGTGCGTAACTGATGGTCCAGAACTTCTAATGGTGCAGAAGTTCTGATGGGTAGAAGTTCTGATGGTGCAAAACTTCTGATGGTGCAGAAGTTTTGATGGGCAGAAGTTCTGATGGTGCAGAACTTCTGATGGTCTAGAAGTAGAAACTTCTGGAACAGGCTATGAGTCGACGCATGGAGAATGCATGCACCTTCTCGAGCGCTGCCAGACTATAATTTCTCACTCATGAGCTGACCTAAGGACCCGTGAGTCGGCTCATGCAGGTTGTTTTGAGGAATTTTCTTATTTTTGGATGTTTCTCACTTTCACCGGTTTGAAGCATGATTTTGTTGATGACGATTTGCATAATGCAAATGTGATGATGTTAATGATGATGTTTTACCTCCGATGTTTGGTAAATGATATGACGAGTATATTTTGGTGAATATTAATCCGTAACCGAAATTAATTAAATTATGAATATTGTTGATATGCTTCTTTTAATTGAATGCATGATTTTGAAGATTGATGAATTGTTGTTGGTGATTTGCATAATGCAAAATATGTTGTTGTTGATCGTTTTACCTTGGAGTTTGGTAAACGAAACGTTGAGGGCTTATGCCTAAATGATGAGTTAATGTTGTTGTTGATTGTTGTTGTTGTTGTGTATGTGAGTCGTGTCCATTGAGTCATATATGTCAGCATAAGCGATGGGGGCTGTAGCCTCGGCCTTTAATGGAAACTTGTTGATAGCGATGGGGGCTGTAGCCTCGGCCTTAATGGCAACTTGTTGATATCCATACTGGCAATGATGATGGCCTCTAATTACGGGCATTAGCGATGGGGGCTGTAGCCTCGGGTACCACATGCATAAACATTGTTGAGTCGTATTCTGTTGTTTGTGTCGTCGTTGTGGTTTATGTTGTTCAAGTTGTTGAGTTGTTTGGTGATGCATTAATTGTTGTTGATTTCGTGATGATGTTAATGACGATGTTTTACCTCCGATGTTTGGTAAATAGAATGACGAGGGCTTATGCCATTTTGATGATTATGACAATGTTGATGTGTTATTGTGTGTATGTATTGTATTATGATGATTGTGATGAGTTGTGATGATTTATGTGATGATGATAAAGTGTTGATATGTATAAATTAAATTGATGATAAAATTTGTTATAATGGGTGTTATTTAATATGTTATTTTGTTGATTGTTATGTTGTAGTTGGTTGAAGCGGTGAATATTGTATGATTCTAGATCTAATATATTAGTTATCATACTTTTGCTTATGTTTTTCGATATCTCACCCTTTCTATTTGTTCTTCGTTGCCTTTATACTGGTAACGTGCAGGTATCCAAGAATGGAGGATTAGCCGTTGTTAATTCAAGTTGGTGTCTTGCTTTGATACGTAGCACTCGGGAGGATGTTTAGTCTATGTTGTTTATATGTTGACTCTTGTTGTTGTTAGTAATTGTTGAATCTTAAGTGATGTTGTGAAATAAAAGTTGTTCATTATTTTAGAAGTTGAACATGAAGTTTCAAATTATTTTGAGTGAATAAAGATGATCAATTGCTTGATTTGAATACTTACGAATTTTCGTTGCATATTAAATAAACGGTTGTTTTGTTTTAAAAGCTTAAGCAAGTGTTATGTGATCCCCTATTAATAAAGGTGTTATGTATCTGTAATGTTTATGTTGTTAAAGATGATAGTGTGACATCCCGTGTGTTGTATGAAAAATTAAAAATACTCTAATTTTCTTTATATTTTCTGGGTAGAATTTGGGGTGTTACACACAATCTCCATTGATTTCTTGCAATATTTAGAGTTCAAACTTGGTTGAAGCCTCACTATGAATAGGTCATCATTCCTCATTCTTATTCTTATGCATCTCATATTTTTTATCCACTCACTATTTCTTGTGTGATTTCTTTCTCTTTTGCCGTAAGTATCATCATGTCTGCATCAAAAGTCATGAATTTGGAGATGCCCCCCAAAAATCAAGTAATGAAAGTACCAAATAATAAACTATGTTAAAACTGAGTTAGATCTTGAGTTGCATAAGAAGACGAAACATAAAACAACTTTATGATTTTACATATCCTCCATTCCGCTAACTATTACATCTTAAATAGTAGGGTTTTTCACAAACTAATGGGCCAAGGCCTCTTTTGAGAATTAAATAGAAACTACATATTACTTGCATTTAGAGACAATTGCTATTACACCTTCATTAATTCAGATAAAAATCATTTAACCAGCTGAGCCTTTTTTATTCCTCTTGGGCTTAAAAGTGGGCATGCTAAGAAGCTCATGAGGAATTGACCAGAGAACTATTTATTTGATTAAGTTTGTATAAAAGATATTAAATCGGGAGTCAAATGATCAATCAAATACTTGTTTGTAGCTTCCGTGGGATGAAAACTATCCCAAAATACATATTGCGATGCATTAGGACATGTTCCTATAGATATTGAGTTGCAGAAAATAGCAACTTCTAGCAATCCTGTCCCACAACAAGCCTTCCTAGATTCCAAAAATCCTGCAAATAAACAAATTAAAAATCTAAGTTGTTAATTAGTCGCAATTAAGACAATTTTATAGGTTTTACATGATTAGATTTCATACCATAATCAGAAGGTTTGGTGATAAGTTTATAGAGAGGTTGATAGATATCAAGGATGATCAGTCTAAGATCTGGAAACTTTGTTAGCAATTTCTCTGAAGTGATATTGAGTTTCCTGTTGTAGTCAATAGCAACATCATTTTGTTTTTCTACACATGTGTTGTTGTAAAAACCAAAGATAGTGATTACTATAGGCATACAGCCTATAGGAGGTAATGTTGACACACCAATCTTCCTTGCTCCTAGTGCATATAAATCCTATCAATCCACATTATATACAAATATTATTCACTAGAGATGTAGCATAGTAGATTTTTGAATAAAATATTATTATTTTGCAATTTTATATTTAGTACTTGGTAATATGAAATTAAAATTAAACAAATTGAAAGTAAAACATGATAAATGATATAGGGTTTATACCATTTCTCCTGTAATAATGGTGAATTTTGATTTATTCCTCAATTTTTATTTTTATTTTTGATTATCCCTTGTAATTATATTTTTTTTTGGTTTACGCTCCTAAACGTACAAATTAAACATTAAATATGAGGATAAATGATATTTTTTTCTACTAAAAAATATAGAAATTTAATATTTCAAGAAAGTGATCAAATTATTTTTTTACAGGAGATAAAACTAAATATGCTTATATTACAAGAGATATTGTATATTTAACCCATAATTATATTATACTTCAATCACATTTAATAATTTAAAAAACCATATTATAAATAATTGATAAAAAAAGTAAGTCCAGAATTCCTTTCTACTCTAAAATCTATCATCCAAATATATCTTAAGACTTCTTTAAGAGTTTGGAAAGGAAGCTACGGAGGACTTTGGGAGGAATTTGTCAGGAGATGAATAGAGAAAAAATTATTTATTCATATATTTTTTAAGTTTGTGTACAGATAAAATTTAAATACAATCTTTAAGTGTGATTTTTACTATTTTCCGATAAAAATATAATAAATATATAATTTTCTCTTTCACGTATTATTTTCTCTTATTTTTATTTTTTAAATTATATTTAAATATATTTGTCATATTTTTATTGAAAAATAATAAAAATCATATCTAAAGAATTGTATCTAAGTTTTCTCCTTTATCTAAAATGATGAATGAGAATTTATTATTAACATATCTAAAATATTATAACAAAATAAATTGATTTTAAAAAATTTATCTAAACTCTAAACTTTGTAAATTTTTTCCAATGAAGTTTTGGAGTTACTCCAAATTAAGGAGGTTTAATATTATAGAGAGAAAAATTTGAAATTTCTCACCACCCAAATTCTTCAAAATTTGAAATTTTATGCTTATATTTTTAAAGTCAACCCTCTTATTTCTTCAATTTATGAAACAAAATTTAAATTTTTTCTAAAGTAATATACGTTAAGAGAGACGTACCTGGATGAACTTATAATAATATTGTATAAGAATGTCTGAGAATTGATAAGGTGTGTAAATTGCTTGAAGAAATGGATTTGTGTAATAATTTAGTACAAAATCACCAGATCCGGCAACAACAAAATATATTGAATCATTTATAATTGATAATGCATTTGATTGTCCAACTATTTTCACCAACTCTTTTTGATAATCCTTGTAGTATTCTAACTGTTGACTTAATGAAAGTACATTCTACACCAAAAAACATACACAAAAAGATATATCAGATATTATATTTATCTCATATAATCTAAAGTAAAGAAAAAAGAAAGAGAATTTATGTATTTACATATCTTGTAGATGTGAAAACATCATAACCAGTAGCACCCGACGCAAAGTTTACACCATTCAAAAGGTTGTTTCTTTTAGTAACTAGGCTAAGGTAAGCCGGTTGATATGATGTAAACCCAAAAAACTCAGCTACAAAGAATAAATATAGATCAAATTCTAATATGAGAATAAAAAGTGAACAAACAACTTCATCCCTAAAATTAACAATTTTATTAGAAAATGCATGTAATTAAAAAGATATTTTGAAGTAAAAGAAAATTACATGCATAATCGACGGCAAGCTTTCCATTAGAAAATCTTCCAGTGGGAGAGTGATTTAGAAAGTCTCTTCCATAAGGAAAAAAGTTTGCTTTAGCCAGTGTTTGTAAATAGTTGTTATTTCCAACATCAATAATTGAATCTCCAAATGCAAATATTGATGGAACTAGAGGCTCTGCTTTGATAACATAAACCACCAACACAATTTCAAATAGAAAAATAGAAAGTAGAAAGGGAATCAAGGATGCCATACTTTTCAATTCTTTCTTTGCATAAAAACGAGTTCATGCATACAAACAATGTATTTATATAATACTAGTCCTTCAACGGTGATGTTAGTAACATTCATATAACACTATAACCTTTAATATTTTATGACATGATAATAAATGTAAGCATGGAAAGTTGGCAACAACTTCAAAACAATATATATTTTCTTTTCCAAAAAATTTTGAAAATGAACTCTCCAAATAGTACCACTCCTGAGTCCTGATTATCTTAAAAACAACGTATGATATTATATTACTACGCACAATTATTTTTTTTAAGTTTAAAAATATAATTATTCTCCACAATTATATAATTTTTTTTTTTATTTTTAAATTTTTTTTTATCATTTATACTTAATTCTAGTCATTATTTTTTTGTCTTTATAAAATTGCTTATACTTAAGTTGATCCTATCAAATAATTTCTATATTATAAAGATTAGTTTTAACAAAATTAATTATATAGAAATAAAAATAAAATTTCTGAGAAATTTTTTAAAAAAAATCCAAATATAAAAATAACTTAAAAAATTAAATCTTTTTCACATTATATTTTTTCCCAGCTATCTTTCTTCCTTTTTCTATGAAAACCATTTTGAACTAAACATAGTCATCTTATGAAGCAGACAAATTCTTTCTAATTTCATCATATGATATTTTAGATTTTAGATTTTCTTTGTACTTGTAGAAATCTCTTTTGATTTATACATTTGTTCTCACAGTCCATATCAAGTATTTTATTAGTTGATTAATTTTAGTTTTTTAACTCATTGATATATAATCGATTTGTAAAGTCCGTATTGTTATTCTATATAATTTTTTTAAAATAATAATTATGATCCCTCTATTTAATCTAATTTACAAAATTGATCATCATATTTTAAATTTAAACAATTTAAATTTCTTTCTCTCGTATTTTACACTTAAATTTAACAAGGCTTTCATTTTTAAAATGTCAAGTTTGTTGTGGAACATGACAAATTAACTTATATAAATTTATTGTGAAATATTATAGATAAAAATATAAGTTGAAAAATGATTATCTTATTAATTTTCTATGAAAAACGTAAGAGAGGAATAAAACTGTTTAATATTTATGGACCAAATTAATATTTATGCAAATCTAATATTTTTGTAAATCAGGTAAAAATTTATGGACCAAATTAATATTTATACAAATTTTTTATGAAGCTCTATATTTATGCAGTGTGGAATTTGAGTTTTTTCATTATACTCTTATACTTAACACTATTTTATTTGATGCATGAATAATAGGTATTTTAAGGTATGTGAGAATTGACATCCCATTGTCCCGTCACTATTGTGCTTGATGCGTATAAAAATGGTAGGTAACTTGAATTTATAAGCTCTTATACCTTGTAGAATTAGAGTTTGATTTAACTCATCTTCATACAATTGATTTATAAAATAAGAGATATTATTTTATATAGGTTTAAATATGTTTAAAGTTCTTCTAAAGTTAAATTTTTTCACTTTACGTCTCTCTAAAAAATTTCATTAAAAAATCGTATTTTTGAAGTTAGAAATTTTAACTTATGGTACCTCCCACAACTTAACAACGATTTTTATAATTTAACAACAAAATTAGTGATAATTTTTAACAATGACTTACTACTTAGCGACTAAATTAGTGTCTATTTTAGCATGAGAGAAAAAGAGTTAAAATTCATCATAAGAACGATTCTTTAATAATTTTTTTACATAGAAAAAAAATGAAAATGCTTAACTTTAAAAAGACTCTAAGCATATTTCACCATTTTATACAAACTTTTATTACACTTTATATTTAACAGATTATTGAACTTGATTCGTAAATATAAACGGTAAGTGATCCAAATCATCAGCATATAAAATTTGATTTTTTGAATGACATTTCTATAATTTAAAAGGTTATTAAAAAGTAATTTATGAGAATTTTTTATTTTATGAAAACATTTATTTATGGGGACAAATAGTTAATATTACTAAAATATTTAAAGTCCCATTGATGTTAGTGAAACAAAATTATAAAAGTGTACATCGATGTTGGACAGAGGAAAAATATTTAAACAAATTTTAAATACACGTATATTGTTTAATTTATTGACATTATGTATACAAATTGGTTTTTGTTGACAAAGGAAGAATATTTAAACAAATTTTAAATACACGTATATTATTTAATTTATTGACATTATGTATACAAATTGGCTTTTGTTGACAATAATATACATTGAAAGTTAAATACTATATAATGTAGTAAGAAAATCTAAAATGAAACATATAAAATAATGAAAACCGCTTAGGAGACACCCTAGCATCTTTCCTTTTTCTCGAGGATGGTGAAGGTTTACGTGGGTTGATTTTTAAAGCTGTTAGGTTGAATCTTTTATTCAGTGTTAGAATTGGGTCCTCACACTTACGAGTCACTCATTAAATATAGGTGGTTTTGCATTATAACTATCTCTTTCGTTTGTCTTTGTAGTATCCATTTAAGTTTTTCTCACATTAATACTTCTCTATACGGTTAAGTGTTTGATTGAAAAATTAATAACAGAGTCGAAACTATAATACCAATTGAAGATGGAGAAAAACACAAGAAATGAGAGTTTGAATTAGGTTTTCAAAAAAATTCTTATAAGAGTGATTTTCACAAACGATCAATGATAGATAATGCAACAGAGAAAAATGACACAATCCATTTATACAAGTTCACCTTAAAAAATGCTACTCTTGTCCACCTGCCAATGTGATTTTTCTTTACAATAGGACTTAATCCAATAATCTTGAAAGATTACAACAACCTCTAAGAGTCTAGAAATACACCTTATCCATCTCAAGTATACAGACTATATCCTAGTCACTTGAATAATAAACAACCATCTAAGAGTTAGAAAACACCTTAACCCTTTCAAGTATATAGACTAACACTTAGTCACTTGAGGAATACAATTCTCAAACGAATTACAATCAAATAGTGTTTCCAATAGTGCTTCTAAAAAGCATATTTAACACTTACAATGACAAACAAATATTTACACATAAATATGAGCAACAAATTTAGTGTATACCACAATGATAATCAAAACACAAATATGAGCAACAACTCTTGTGATTTTAGAGAGTAGTGATTAACATAGATATGCGCAAAACTCTTGTGTTGTGATTTTCTCTTGAGTATTTCCTCTCTTTGAATTTGTTTGTATATAAATTTTCTTTTGTTTGTATTTCTTCAACCATAGCTCATCAAACTTACAAAGAAGTAGACATCCCTTTATATAGGCTTAAGAAGTAGACTCTTGTAGTAATACACACGTCACGTTCAATTTTCCAACTTTCAATGGTAGAATAAAATCGTGGGAGACAAGAAGCACACAAATTCCTTTTGTTGGTATAATAAATCCATAGTAGTGGAATGTGTATTTTTACCTTGTACTGATCCTAATTACACACATTTCTGATGATGTTATCTTCTGATGAAAAATACTTCTGATGAGAAATGCTAATTAGATTTAGAAGATATCATTCTTTTGATCTTGTCTTCTAACTGACTTTATGATGAAGAGAAATGATGATTCCAAATGATATAACTTTCCTTGATCTTTTTTTTCTGATGGAATATTTCTGATATGAAGAGATGTGCATATTCCGATGAACAAATCTTGAATTTTTATGTGGAAGCAAAAGCTTGATTTTCGATATGGAGAAAATGTAATTTCTGATCTGGAAGCAAAAGCTTTTAAGAAGAAATTCTCTTAATACTTGTCTCTTTAGAAGCAACAACTTATTTGATAAGTACACGTGGTGATCATTTTCTAACGAACATTCTACATTCATCAGAACTACTGATGTTTCTTCAGAAGTGGATGCAATAGTCTTTCTAAGGCGTGCCAACATATTTCTAATGATCCTTCAGACAATAATCCTGAAACAATTAGAATGTTTTATCTGCACACTCAATAGAATATTAGAGAATGAAATTGTTACATATAAAATATATGTATTGTTATCATAAAAAATTAGAGATTAAATGCATAACCAAATCTTGTTCTTACAATCTCCTCCTTTTTTATGATGACAAAACCATGTATTTTGATTAAAAAGATTTACAAGGAAATATCATAAACAATATAAGAGTAAGTTTAGAAAAACTCCCCTTGAGATAAACAAGCCCCGCCTGAGTTAAAGACTTAAAAATATTTAGAATTTAAAAGGATTTTAGAGCATTGTTATCTTATCTGAGTATAAGATTTTCTTTAACGCTTATCAGAGCTTGATTTCTCAGAATTTCTAGTCGATAGAAAATTTTATATTTTAGCAAGATTTATCAAAACCATAACACAATAGAAGTTCTTATCAGAACCTTCTAAATATTTTGATCTCAATCTGATTGCTTAATAAACATTCTCAATGTGTTCCTGAAACAATATTCTCAAAACATTCTTGCATATATATATATATATATATATATATATATATATATATATATATATATATATATATATATATATATATATATATATATATATATATATATATATATGCATTTGGATTTTAGAGAATTACATACAATTAAAATCATCACAATCTTTCTCCCCATTTTTGTCATAATAAAAAATATTTAATAAAATGTTAAAAACAATCAGTTGTGATAAAAATTGATTAGCATGCTTTTCTAATTCCAGAAACATGAAGGATAAAGAGTAATTTCATAAATATTTCAAGGAATACAGAAAAGAGGAACTTTTTTTTGTTGAAAAAGGGTAGCCTATAGTGCCTAAGGATTAGAAGAGGAAGCAATCTTCTGAGCCAAATATTGAGCCAACATATTATGAATGTTATTATTGACTTCATCCAGCTCGCCAAGCCTTTCTTTAACCATTTTATGTTCTTTTTCATATCCTCAAGAGTTCTCATTATTCTAGAGAGAATTTCATATTTATGTGATCCTTTGGAAATACCTCCGACTTCTTTTTCAATGCACTGCGCTTTCCAATGGATTTTTAGCAACAGTTTCTCAACAGCCTTCTAAGCTTCTTCGGCCATGTATATTTCTTCAGATTCCTTCACAAACTTATCTTTAATTAAAACTGACATATTTTTGAATCTAAGGGTCTCAAATACGACCCATCTATTAAATATATTCCATTTGGCATTTACAAAAGAAGAATCATTGCTGGAGCTAGAATCCTCATAGAGCTTCTCCACTCTCCTTACTGCATTTTCCTTAAATTTAGAAATTACTTCATCAAGGTTAATACTAGGATGTTTAGGAACAGAGGATTGAAGATCAGAGTTGATTTCCCTATCATAACGAATTTCATCAGAGTCGGTTTCGTCAGAGTCTTTGTTGATGACATTATTTCTTCGAGAAGATTCAGGATCAAATGGTTCATAAGTGTTTGTAAGGTTTTGAAGTGTTATAGTAGTATTTGTTGTGGAAATAAGGAGTGTGGTTGATGGTGGATTATTTGAAGTGGTGATATGTTTTGAAGTAGTAGCTTTAGAGGTTTGATTGTTAGAAGTGGGAATGATTTATGTTGGAAATGATTAAGAAGTTGGTATGGTTGTGTTTGGTGCTACTGAAGGGCTGATGATTATATGAAATATAGAAATAGTAATTTGGATGATGTTGGTGGAATATGAGAAAGAAAATGAGATAAATGATTTAGCTAGAGGCGGTGTAAGGGTTTATTGCAAGAGTGTTGGAGGTTTTAAAGTAATTGAGGGATAAAAAGTTTCTGGATAAGTGGTTGTTATAGGGAGTATTTGAGAAGTAGATGAGGTTAATGATTTGTATTTATAAGAAGTAGGATTTATAGTGGGTGAATGAGAAATGGATGTAACTGTGATTTGAAGAGAATGTGAGGTGGTAATTGTTGTGGAATAAAATGGGGTTGGTAAATAAATAAATGAAGTAATTGTTCTAAGAATAGAACCAGAAAAAATTAGCTAAGTGAGAATCAGAAGACTTACTAAATGATGGTGAATGCAGAACATTAGAAGTCATTGTAGAGGGACTGACTTTAGGTGCCCTTGGAGCCTTCCTATTTTTCCAGCTTATTTTTGTTTTGAGAAGACACTTTTCGTGATACATATATTCTATAGCTAATCTTTTACTTATTGAAATATTTTCATAACTAGGGTGATTTTTGAATTCGTTCGAATATGTTTCCTTGTCCTTTCTTCGGATGCATTAGCTTCATCCCAAGTAGTTAGAAAGGGAATTAACTTCCTTAGACATTCCTTTTGATTTTGAATTATAATTTTTTTAATTGAAAAACTACTTGAAGAACAAGCTTTCATAGCCTTTTATGTGGGTAGATCGATTAAATATTTAAGAATCCCTATTTTCTTAAGGTTTAGAGCATTGGAGGATTCCCCAGTAACTCATTCAAGATCCTTATCAGCCATATATTTAAGCATATTGCTTTCCGTAATGATGACATTGATTAGTCTTCCAAAAGGAATCCAAAAATTTATTCTTTTACTTCCTTTTCTTGTCTCTCTTTCAGTATCTCTTAAATGATGAAAGAGGAGAGGTGGAAGATTAACTCAAATACCTAAAGCAATGAAATACATGACATATTTATGGTCTTCAGTTAAGAAGGTTGAAAAAAATTTAGAGTTTCCTGAAGGATTGTTCATATGAGAATTTTAGCCCAGATTCTCAGATGATCATGAAAATCCTTAGTCTTGTTAGAATTTCATGTGTTGTAAAGATGACTTTTGATATCTTAATTAGGTCATAGCATCTTTCCATTTCCTGATAACATCTTGTTCCTTTTCCATCATGATTAAGGAGTTTTGTAATAATTTGTTCGTTGATCACAATCTTTTGAAGGAAAATTGCGATCATAAACGCATCAGAAATTAACATTTTCCTATAGTGATCCTTACGAATGGGCATGGTCAGTGATAAAACCTATTACCTCTTGTGGTAATTTGGATCTTTGATGTTGTGATCACGAGCGTTTATGAAGAACAACGCCTCTACTTAGTCCACACGAATAGATCGCTTTCGGTCACATTGCTAGCTGCTTACGAACGAAAGCTTTGAGTGAGAGAGTGAGCGAAAATACGGCTAGGATTTCAAGACTGAATTTTCATCAAATGAAATGCTTCAGCACAAGGGTTCTATTTATAGAACCACAAGTGTGGGCTGCAAGCTAAAAGCCCAATAAAGGCTATAAGCTAAAATCCCAAATAAGCATATGAGTATCATACCTTATGATGTACCGCATATCACTTAAACGCGTGGTACCTTACCATATTCCTTATTCCACTTAAGTGCACCGTACCTTACGGTGTTCATCATTTACTGTATCTCTCATTAATCTGTCCTTCTGTGTGTGACCCTATAGGTTTCTACGACATTGACAATTATATTAAATCACATTTAACATAATAAACAATGAGCGGTATCTAGCAACACATCACTGCTACCCAAGTCACGAAAAATGTCATGTGATATGACAAAAACCTTTCTGTGATAATACTTATGTGTACAATTACCCTTTTACCCTCATGACACCCTTGACCAGTTCAATATTGGGCCCTTAGACATTTATCATGTTACGAAGGATGGGAAAATTCCATCTAGGTCACTCATGTCCCTCAATATTCTTTGTGAAGTACCCATTAACTGTCTTTATTGTCATCTAGTTACGAATAATGTTTGATCAACAATAAATCACTTGACTCTACATCTAGGATCCATAGTAGTTTCAGGTCGAAGGGTGGTATACACCACTTATCGCCATGATAATAACTTATGATAATTTGCATAACATTCTATGTAGTATTCTCATAGCGAGTCAATACAGTATAAATATTATCCTAATATTCATACCTATGTCAAGACTTAATAACTCCTTATCCATAATCCATGAGATGTGATCATCAGTCTATCTTTATAATAATCTCAATGCTTTATCCCACTTCACAATAAATCTCGATTACGAATACTTTAAGAATAATGTCCTTATGTTTAATGGAATCTCATGATTAAGTCACACTTAATATTTCATTAAACAAACTAACTATTCTAGGGACTTTATTATTTTGGAAAAGCAAACATAATAAAGAAATGCCTTTTATAATTAATAAATAATTCGATACAAGTACCAAAAGTATTGGCCTATAGGGCGTACACAACCATCTTCTTCCCTTTATCGAATGAGACTACTTGAAAGAAGGAAGATTTGGCATGAATCCAAAGATCTTTCACCATAAGAGGATAATTAGGACCATGGAGACTGTTGAAGTAATTTTCCCAACCTTTAATAGTTACATCATTTATAAGATTAAAACCATTTTCTTTGAGGTTTTGGAAATGAACTCGAGGTTCACATAGAACTTTCAACTAATCCAAATTTGTACCAAGAGTGATTTCAGGAATATCATATTTGTGTTATTCTATATCATTTTGACTCGAACCAGAAGATTTCTCTGATGTTGGCAACTGATTTGGAAGCGGTTTGGAATCTTGTTGTGAAGATTTTTGTTGATGAACCACTTTTTGAATGAAATTGAAAACTCGTTATTGATTAGCTTCCATAGATAAAGATAATGAGAGAGAAGGGTTTTAGGTTTGTAAAAAAATTAAATTGAGAGTGAGGTAGCGAAGTGCGTGAAGATGAATAAACTGTGTATTTGTAAAGTAATTTTAAAATGATTACTAAGCATAGAAGACGTATAAAGGGAAAAAGGTAATGATGATTTAAAAACATAATCTCGAGAAGGTCCCAACGCCCGAGATGTCACTCAATCGACACATTTATGATTCAAATCGACAGGTATCAGAATGAATCATAGCCACACATTTGAAAAGACAAGAGTTGCTATAAATTGGAGCCACAAATACCAAAGATTTTTCTGACTTTCAATATTTTTGAATAATATATCTTCTAACTTGTAGAAGCATCAGACAAAATTGAAATATTGAAAATAAATAACATAGACATCAAATAAATTCTAACTAATCAAGCTGACATTTTTGCATTGCTCATTTAATTTGTTTATGATGACTTCTTCTTTTTGATGAATTTTGTTTCTGAACATAAATCTTGCTCTGAAAAATTTAGCTTTATCTCCAAGAGTCACTTCTTCAGATTCAGTTTGCTTCAGTCTCTGCCTTTTTCTGGACTGATTAACATTTATAGTTTCTGATGTGTCATTATCATCACTTTTAGTGTCTCCTTCAAAGTATATGATTTCAGAACCCGTGATCCTTGTTTTTTCTGATCATATTCAGAGTTGATTGAAGTTAACTGCCTTTAGTTCTTAACTTTGGAATATAAGCCTTTTTCTGCCATGTGTTACAAGAAACCATATATTAGGTGCCATGATAAGTGTCTTAGCTTCTCTTCATGAAATGTATGCAACATAGACTATTTTGTCTTTTGGTACACATATACTTTTGGGTCCTTTAGAATTATTTTTCCTTGAGTTTCAGACAACTTGGGATTTATGTGCACAATTTATTATTTGTGTTTGTGCTTGCAATGATATCTGATCATTATCATAATCATAACCAATTCCTTTCTTACCATTATGACTAACACCATAGATCATGGAAGCCACTATGCTTCTATCTATTCTATTGTCCAAGAATTTCTGAAATTCCTTTTCATATTTGAATCATATAGTTTCAGAAGACGAAGAAGCTTTAGAAAGAATTTCTTCAAGTTTTGAGCATTTTTTGTTTTGAAAAACATTTTCTCTTTCCAAAATCAACTTTTTTTTTTCTCAGAAACTTTTTTTCTCTATCTTACCATATTATTCAATTTCATATTCATGAACTTTTTGAGCGTTCTTAAATTTTTGTTGAAGCTTCTGATACATTCTTAGAGATTCTGATAGATATAATTCTAATTCAGCACGAGAGAGTTCAAAAAATATCTCTTCTGAGTCAGACTCAGCTTATGTTGTGTATCCTCCTGATGAGGTAGACATACGTGCTATGTTGGCATGATCTTCTTTAGATTCTGACTCTTCAAAGTCTGAGTTATCCAATGTTTCCATGAGGCCTTTCTTCTTGCCGATGAAAGCAATATTCTTGAAGCTTTCTTTTCTGATGATGTCTTTTTGAAGTGTCGGACATTCACTGTTGTAGTGTCCTGACCTTTTATATTCATATCATGTTGTGTCTTTGCTAGATCTTCCTCTTGCAGATGAATCTGAACGATCTCCTATGCTACTAGGTCTTCAAAAAAATTTCTGAATTTTCTTCCAGAGTTGTTTGACTATTTTGGAAATAAAGGACAATTCATCTTCCTTATCAGAAACTTCATTATCATAATCTTCTAATTTTTTTCTTTAGATTTAAACGCTTTGTATTTATATGACTTGATCTTTCATGACTTAGATCTCAGAGTAATAGCTTTTCCTGTTTTCTGGGGATCATCTTCTTCTAGCTCTATTTCACGACTTCTAAGGGAGCTAACCAACTCTTCAAGAGTTAAGTTGTTCAGATCCTTAGATAGCTTTAAAGTTGATGATCTTTTTAACGTGGTCAACTTTAGAATAACTTTTGTCCAAACATTTAAGTCCCGCGACTAAAGTTTGGAACCTTGAAAACATAGTTTCAATGGTTTCATCGTCTTCCATCTTGAAGACTTCATATTTTTGAATTAAGGCCAGAGCCTTAGTTTCCTTGACTTGAGTGTTACCTTCATGTGTCATTCTTAGCGAATCAAAAATATATTTCGTTGTTTCTTCTCTATTAGTGATCTTTTGATATTCATTGTAGGACATAGCTTTGAGAGGAATAGTTTTATCTTTATGATGATTCTTGAGCACACGCCTTTAATCATCATTCATTATGTTTCTAGGAATGGGAATACCAGTCGCAGAAATAGGTTCTTCATAACCAAATATAACAAGATTCCAAAGATTTGCATCATATCCTAGAAAGAATCTTTCTAGTATGTCTTTCCAATAGTTAATTTTTTCCATCAAACATGGTAGACTTTGCATTATAACTATCTCTTTCGTTTGTCTTTACAACAGTCATTTAATTTTTTTCTCACATTGCACCCCTCTACACGGTTAAGTGTTTGATTGGAAAATCAATAACGGAGTCTGAGCTCTAATACCAATTGAAGATGGAGAAAAACAAAAGAAAAGGGGGGGGGGTTGATTTGGGTTTTCAAAAAAACAAATTTAAGAGTGTTTTTCACAATTGATCATTGATAGATAATGCAAGAGAGATAAATGACACAATCAATTTATACAAGTTCACCTTAGAAAATTCTACTATTGTCCATCCTCCAAGGTGATTTTGCTTAATAATAGGACTTAATCCAATAATATTAAAAGGTTACAACAACATCTAAGAGTCTAGAAAGACACCTTAGCCCTCTCAAGTATATAGACTAAATCCTAGTCACTTAAGGAATCAACAACCGTCTAAGATTTAGAAAATCCCTTATCCCTCTTAAGTATTTAGACTAACACTTAGTCACTTGAGGAATATAATTCTCAAAATAATTACAATCAAATAGTTTTTACAATAGTGCTTCTAAAAAGAAAATTTAACACTTACAATGAAGAACAAATGTTACACACGAATATGAGAAACAACTTTTGTGTATACAACAATGACGATAAAAACACAAATATGAGCAACAACTCTTGTGTTTTTAGAAACTATTGATTAACACAAATATGAGTAACAACTCTTGTGTTGTGATTTTCTCTTAACTATTTTCTCTCTTTGAATTTGTTTGAACATAAATTTTCTTTTCTTTGTATTTCTTAAGTCATAGTTCGTCAAACTTACAAAGAAGTAGTCATCCCTTTGTATAGGCACAATAATTAGACTGCTATAGTAGTACACACATCGCTTTCAACTTTCCAGCTGTCAATGGTAGAATGAGATCGTGGGAGACAAGGAGCACACAAATTCCTTTTGTTGGTACATTACGTCCATAGTGGTGGAATATGTATTTGTGCCTTATACTGGTCCTTCTTACACATGTTTCTGATGATGTTGTCTTATCAAGAAAAATACTTCTGATGAGAAGTACTAAATATATTTAGAATACATCATCCATTTGATCTTGTATTCTAATGGATGTTATGATGTAGAGAAATAATGAGTCCAGAAGATATAAATTTAATTGATATTGTTTTCTAAAGGAATATTTCTTATATGAAGAGATGCGTATATTCCAATAGTATACGAGTCTTCAAAGTTAAAACCTTGTCTTCATAATTAGAAGCAACATATTTTCTGATGAACAAATCTTCACTCTAGATGTGTAAGAAAAAGCTTGATTTCTGATCTGGAGCAAATGTGATTTATGATTTGGAAGCAAAATATTTTAAGCATAAATTATCTTTGGAGAAAATAGTTGTCTTTAGAAGCAACAACTTATTTGAGAAGTACATGTGTTGATCCTTTTCTGGATAACATTCAACATTTATTAGAACTACTGATATTTCTTCAGAAGCGGATACAATAGTCTTTCTTAGGCGTGCCAACACATTTCTAATAATTCTTAAGACAATAATCCTGAATCAATTAGAATGTTTTATCTGCACACTCAAGAGACTATTAAAAAAATGAAATTGTTAGATATAAAATAAATGTATTTTTATCATCAAAACTTAAATATTAAATGCAGAACCAAATCTTGTTCTTACAAGTGCTACTATAGATAACCTCTGGACTATCAAGGCTATTCTCTATGGGTTTGAGCTTGCCTCAGGATTGTGTGTGAAATTTTTCAAAATCTTTATTATTGGAGTGAATGATGGTCAAGATTTCTTAGACATTGTTTGTGAGTTCCTTTATTATAACTAGGAGTCCCTTCCGTTTTAGCATGTTGGGCTTCCTGTTAGAGCTAACCACTTTTCCTAGTCTACGCGGGAACCACTAGTTAATCTTATTTCTATTAGGCTCCTTTCGTGGAAGCATAGATTTGTTCCCCTGGGTGGGAGAATGATCTTTCTCAATTTTGTTCGTTATTCCTATCTTTTTATTATTTTTTTAAAAGTGCATATTAAGAATTGGAAGAAGAGAGTGAAAATCCATAGGAGGTTTCTTCGTGAAGGGTTTATAGGGGTCTAAAATTTGATGGTTCATGTAGGTGGTTGTTTTTTCCCCAAAAAGCTTGGGGGTTTTGGAGCGCGCAACATTCGGTTGGTTAATTTAGCCCTTTTGGGAAAATAGAGGCGACGCCTTTTTTCTCGAGCTTTTGGAAATTGGCACGATATTTTCACGGCTTGGTATGGGGTATCCATTTGTATTCTTTCTTGGGTGGGAGGTTTTCTTGTCTTAGAGCAACCTAATATTAGTGGAGAGTGTCTCTCTTCTTTGTGGTAAGGCTAGTGACACTTTTGATTGGCTTAGAGATAACAAGTCTCTGGAAGTTAGATCTAGCCTCCTTACTTATTTTTGGGATAACCCTTGGATTAAGAATGCCCCTCTTTGGATCAGATTCCTTAGATAGTTTTACATCTCTGATCAGATTTCTAAAACCATAGGGGAGGTTGGTAGGTTGGAGGGTGACTGTTGGAGTTGGGATCTTAGGTGGCAGAGACCTTTTCTTTTTGTATATCAAGAGACTCTTTTTAGTGATCTTTAGTCTGTGATAAGTGGTTTTAGACCATAGTTGGATGTGGATGAGTGGATGTGGCATCATTCAATCGATAATGTCTATATTGTGTCTCTACTTACTCTAGTATTGTCTCTTGTCACTCCCCCATGCTCAGCAGATACCTCTTGTTTAGGTTAATAAGTGCATTCCAACACATATCCAAATATCACTCACTTTAATCGTCATTCTAATGTGTATAATCAACACTTTATCGCCATAACCTCATCGACATAAATCATCACAACAACACATAAACTTTCATCACCATGAAATCATCACAAGTTAATACGTCACTAATCAACACGACAATCATAAACGACAACATCAAACAACAATATCAAACAATGCTAATAACATAAGCAACAAAACTTTGGAGTATAACTCCCATCATGGTTGCCATCAAGGCCGTCCTGGTTGCCATAGTTTCCAGGCCAATCAAATATAACAACACAACATAAACAAAATCATCACAAATTGGCTAAAGCCCATCATCGCTTTTGGCATAAAAGCCCATCGTCACAAACATCATCACATCATATTTGCATTAAGCATTTCATCAAAGTCAATTCATCACAAAACTCATCATTTATATTCATCGCATAGTTATCATGAAATTATCACATCATATTCATTTCATGTTCATCATAAAGATCATCACCAAACAAAGCATCATATATCATCAAAATTCCACATAATCCATCAATTAAAACCCAACGCCAAACAACTCAATCATAAACATAACCGTCTCCATGAGACACGACTATGTTATGCATGTGGTACCCATCGCTTTGTCCATAATTAGGAACATTTGGCATAAAGCCCATCGTCGCTTGGCATAAAAGCCCTTGTCGCTTGGCATAAAAGCCCTCGTCGCCAATGAAATGTATGTGACTCAACAATATAAACAACACAACAAAAACATCATCATCTCTCATCAAAATTGACATAAAGTCCACGTCGTCATATTCATCCACATCAAGATAAACATATCATTGCATCGCATGTCATCAAGTATTCGTTAATAAATACACCGTCGCAAACATCATGTTTAATCACACTACATCATTATCAATTTATTCACCAAATTCCAAGTACGGAAAAATAGTCAAACACCAATAATCGTCGCGAAAGCTATTCCTATTAACCGGCATTAATCATAATCATCAACATCGCAATCGGATTGTCCATACGTGTCTTAAATTGACTAAAACGCAATCTGGTTCAATTTAACCGTAATTTGGCCTATTTCGGATCGTTTCGTAAAAACTCGTAATTTCGAAAAACTAACCTCACCACTACGTTCTACACGTCGAACTTAGCTACCACGTCAATTTTCTTTGAATTCGGAGCAACTTGCTCCGTCGCTGAAATTACCGAAATCGGAAAATCGGAACATAATCGGGTTCCAAATTTAATCGGCTAAATTATGTCCTAATTATATTTTATTAATACCAACTAGTAGTATCTGAAATTAAGGAAATGGAAAGAAACAAAAACAAACTGAAAGTTATGCAGAAAAACCGATTATGCAGAAAAACAGAAATACAGAAAACAGACACACAGAAGTGGCATTCCGTTGCACACTTCCTATCCCCATGAGAAGGACTCCCTAGGGATGCCTTAAGGGGGAGGCGGGTGCCTAGGGGCATGATACGGCCTCCCCTCATGGTGAGGTGGGCGCCTCCCATGTCCTTCATCCTCATTTCATTTCTTCTTCCATGTACGCAGTGTTTTCCCTGGTTTTTCCTTCACAGTTTCTTATTTCCATTAATAACTTCTAGTTCCTACACACTTAGCAATAAAACACCCACAATCCATAATCCTAACTGAACCTTTCTAATTTATTTCAACAATCACTCAACCAAAACTCATGAATCAACCTATCAATTTTTCCCCAAATCCAAAATATATCACCAAACCCTAACTATAATGAAATGGAAGATCAAACCCCTTACCTCATCTTGTTCTTGCAAAGCTTCTTAATTTCTCTACCACTTCCGACCATAGCTTCCTCTATTGTTTCTCTTGATTTTCTTCCTTTCCTCTAAGACACTCTCTTTTCCTCTTATGATACAATGCCAAACTTAGAGGTGTGTTTGGTTGGTGTTGTAATGGAAGGAAGTGAGGAAATAATGGTTTTATGATGTATTCTAGTACTAGCCAATGGTGTACACCCAATTCTCATCAATTAATCCTCACACCCCTAACTATTCTTATTAATTAACACACTAATAATATTTAATAATATTATTAACTCAATTAATTAAAATAATTCCGGGGAATTAAATATCGGTCCGAATAATATTTTATCGAACCGAACAGAATAAAAATCGGACCGAATAAAACGTCGCCAAATATATTAATAGATATATCGATTAATATATTTATTCTCGTCGCCAAAATAATCGTCAAACGGTAACTCAAAAATATTAATATAATATAATATTAAATAAAACGGGGCGTTACAATTTTAATTGACTATTTGACTGGAAGATGAATGAACAACGGTTGACGTTGAATGAGGAACAACAGAGGAAGATGGAGCGATGCCGGAATGATAGTTGACAATGATGGATCACTTGTAGTAAGATTGGATTTTGACGCTTGTTCCATTTCCTGTGCGAACTTGAAAATTTCTTCTTGTTAGATGGTCATCATGAAGGATTATGAGGGTGAATGAAGAACACAAGTGAAGGTTGCCGAATAAATCAATTGAACACTTTTTAGAGAAAAAGGGTTTTTTAGGGTTTCTAAACGATTGAAGGGTGAAAAGTGAAATGTGAGGAGAGGATTAAAATATATATGTTTTTGGAGTGTGAGAGAAAATTAAAAATAAAAATAAATTTAAGAGTAAAATAATTAAGGACAAAGTTTTAGAAAAAGATTTTTAAAATAGAGTAAAATGAAAAATACTTAAAGTAAAAAAAGCACAATCATGAGGAGCAATTAATGAAGGTAATCATGAACAGATCATTTCCAAGAAACAACATACTGTTCAAGATCTAGCGTAGGTAGTGTGTGATGATTAAGGATAACCAAAGGTTACACGTTTTAATCACTACACTCACTAAGAGACACACTTAATCTTCTCATATTCTGGATATCCAAAAGGTCTCCATCTGATCATAGACACTTTTGACCGAAGCATCTTCTGATGTTTGAGATCAGAACTAAACTAAAAGGAAGAAATAGAGAAGTTACACTGACAATTCTGATATACTTCCCTCAAATTTTTCATTAGTTGTCAGGCCAATAGTTAATCTTGTTCTAACAAACATAACTGATGATCGTTCTAAATTGAAGTTCCAAATATTGGAACATAGATATTTTTCCCAGCTAGTGTGGCAAGCATCCATTTCCCAGGAACAATGAGTGGTGTTTTAGAGGCACTGTCTAGAACATCTGCAACATAGATTATCTGATCTTTTAGTATCCTCACTTTGGGTCCTTTCTTGTTAGTCTTTCCAGAGGTTTTTACTCCTTTGGATTTCTTTGCAACAGTATAGTCATGTGGAATCTGTGCATGATATTTAGTTTTAGAAGTTTCCTTTTGTGCCTGTGATTGTGGTGCAATAGAATCTGAACGTTCTAGTTTTGGACATTCCAATTCAATGCTAGCAAGCAATAAATATTCAGATAGAGGTTTTGGTTTTACACTCTCAGTCTCATAAATTAGTTTTGTTGGCCCCTAAGTATCCTAAACCTCTACTTCCATTTTGTTTAACTCCAAAGATCATGGAAACCATCTTACATCTATCTATGCTTTTATCAAGGAAGTGTTGAAAAGCTCTATCATATCTAATTATTTCATCAGTGGTAGATAGGTGAGACATGATATCTTCTTATATTATAAACTTTACTTTTTCGAAAATAATTTTTCATTAAAAACTAAAGTATTTGGCTTACTCTTAGTAGAAATTTCAAAAGAAGTCATAAAAGTCTTTTTTAGATTTTTGTGTTTGCTTATAAGAAGTTGATACCTTTTCATAAGTTTAGATAATCCTAATTGTCATACCAAAAAAATTGCCCTCCCACTTCTCAAGACAATTCACAAGGGTTGATAGATAAGCTCTCTCCTAAGCAATCAATCCAAACTACGGTTTTGCTCATCTCAAGTCAAGTTGGATTTCCAATGATCTAGGTGTTCATAATACCTCCTCATATACTTCAAGGGATCACCATGGCAAGTTTCAAGCCTTACAAGTCAAATTTTCTCATCCAATTGCTCAGATGGTTGAAAATCAATTATATTGGATAAAAAGTCAACTGTGGTCAACATACAATCAAACTTCATAATTTTTGGTCAACACCAACATTTTGAAGTAATATTCATCATTTGATCAAGGGTTGATCGTGATTCCTCAAGAAAAGTCAAGATTTGATCAAAAGTCAAAAGTTTCTAAATTAGGATTCTTTAGACAAAAGTCAACAGAACTTTGACCAAGCATAACTTTCACATACTTTATCAGAAATTTTTCCACAAAAGCTCATTCTGAAGGGATTTCCATTCTATACAACTTCATGTCTCAAAAGCTTTGGCTAGAAATGCTTCATTTGGAAGTTATGGATCAAAACATTACAGGTCCTTTTAAAAGTGAACAAAAAGTCATCTTTTTACAACGAAGTGTTCATGAGCATGGAAACTTCAATGAAGATGAAACTAAAATTAGTGTTTAGATGACATCTTGAGATTTCTAAAAATTCCAAGAACACCCAAAAATGTTGAAAATTGAGCAAGATACAGATTGTACAAGTTGAGCATTTTTGAGGAGGTGCATGAGGAGAAATACTTGAGAAAATCAAATTTTCTCTAAATGGGCCTAACATTTCTTGATTCAAACTTGTTTCTAATCTCAATTAGAAGCTCCAATCCCAATGCCACGCCCTTGAGCTTTTTATTTTTTTTATTTTTATTTTTTATTCATTTAAAGTCAATTTAATTAAAATAAAATAGCAAAATCAAATCAATCAATGCAAGGCTGAATATTTGACATTCTTGAGGTCCAAGATATCCATTAAATGGCCAAAATTTAGAAAATATATGATTGGCATGAGATTGGTACAAGATTGGAAACATTTGATGCAAATTGAAAGGATTGACAAATCAAATATTTTCTCATTGAATGAAATATATTTTCTCATCAATTCTTAACCTAGATCCATCCTCTATATATTCAGAAGGTTTCTAAACCCTAGGGGAGGACTTTTTGGCAGCCAAGAACCTTAGACAAACTCTCAAAAAACCATGACTTGCAAGCAACCAGTAGCCACAGTTTTGCTCCAATTGGAGGCATTCTAAGCATTGCAACGTGTTCTTGGGAGTCCTCTGAACCATTTTAGCCATTCACCAAGCATCAACATGTCTAGAATCACAACATCAGTGATCACGGTTTGAACAAACTTTTTCAAAATCAATTTCATACATACACTCATATTTAATATGTTTTGATTGCATATTTGTGTTCATATTGATGTTTCGAAGCTGTCTATATGGTTTGATTCGAGTTTAAATGCAGCAATCGTAAGTTGCCATGCTAGGGTTTGAAACCTTGAATTAGGGTTTTCCAAAATAAGCAAAATTGGACCAAACAAGTGGTATCATCATGCCCAGTGGATCGATTCCAATCGATTCATGTATTCATAGCTAATTTATATTGCACATTATGGATTCCTGATTTTTGTAGGTGATATAGTGACAGACGAGGCCGTCACTATAGGCTTTTGCTACTGATACAAACCGTAGGTAAAATTCTGGTTCAAAAACGTAGAAGATGACCCCTTGGCGCGTTTTTGTTTTAAATTATTTTTTCAGAAATTATTTTCACTTATATTTCATTTGTTTCATTTGCTAACAACTAACACATGCAACTCAGTTGGCAAGGTAGCGCGCGTTTGATCATTGGGACAGGGGTTCAATCCCTGGCTACCCCAATTCTTTTTGCTTCTTTTCCAAAACTAACTTTTTTCTTATTTTTCTTATTATTTTTTATTTTATTTATTTTCTTTTCAAACATTTTTTTAATACATTAAAAAATCATCAAAAAATATTTCTTTTCATAATTAGGTTAGAAAAACTTTAATTTAATTTTTGACATTAAAAAATATTGTTTTTCATCTTTATTTTATTTAATTGTTAATTAATCGGAAATTAACTTTTAATTACTTTTTCTATACTGAAATTAATCCAAAAAATTCCCAAAAAATAATTTTCTTATTTAATTAGGTTTACTAACCCTAAAACTTTTTCCTAACTCAAAAATATTTTTTCACTAATATTATTTTCCATTACTTACAATTCGATCATTCTCGCAATATTTTCCGATTATTATAATTGCTTCAAAGTTGTAATAGCTAGGTTTATTTTCTCGCACATTTTTTCAATATTATGTATCTTCTCATGAGATGTAATAGTTTAATTAGGGTTTACTTTCCGCAATCCTTATTATGTATCTGCCCCAAAGCCATGTAATAGCGTAGGATTTACATTTTCGCACTTTACATTTCCACAATTTACTTTTTGCACATATTAACTGCTAGTAACTAGGCATGTATGGCAAGACTAATTCAATCAACATAGCTAACCCTAATCACAAGATAAAATATCTGAATACAACACACTCTTCACACATGCACCCACCTTAGGGTATCCTCTCTCTTTGCCTTACGAATAAATGGTCATGTCCCTCGATGTTGCCTACGAATACATAATCTCGTCCCTCGATTGTTGCCTACGAAAAGTGATGATCATCCCTATGAATATGCTAAGATATCCCTACAAGTTGCCTTCTATGACCATCCGATGTCCCTTTGAATGTCCCTTTACATCCAACGAATAAGATTACCTACCAACTAATGGTATGGATAACTTTATTCTAAAGGAAAGCAAAATAACACGGAAACGACCGTTCTGAGTAGGTAATAAGTCTCTTTTGGTTGCTCAATCAAAACACTTTTTTACACCTCACACTTTTCAAAATATTTTCAAAACACTTTGTATACATTCCAGTGTGAATCATTACAAAGTCTTTTCGAAAACAAAATGTTTCCAAACACTCCGTATACATTCCAGCGTGGATCATTACGAAGTCAAAATGAAATGCCTTTTCAAAAACACTTTTCAAACACACACACAAAAAAGAAATTTGTAAAGTGAGCTAAGCAATTAAGAGCCCGTAGATAACTACAGATGGAAAGGGTGCTAACACCTTCCCTTTTCATAACTGCCTCCTGTACTCAGAATCTAACGAAGTTCTTTTCCTGTTCTTTTCGCCTTCCCTTAATTGGATAAAAGAAAAGTTGGTGGTGACTCTTGCTATCCGCAACATTTGTGATAAAACTCAAAACAAACAAGTTAATTCTCCCACCGTATTACACTAATTCAAGTTCTGAACGAGATAAATAAGAAATCACCTATCTCTTGTCATCATAGTCTAACTCTTCATCAAGAAGCAGTTCGTCTTCTGATAATGATTCATTGATGTTGGTCTTTGCCATAAGAGTTACATTGGCATGTTCTTCATCAAAATCTTCTAAATCTGAATCTGAATCACCCCACGTTTCCATAAGACCTTTCTTAGCTTTGAAAACCTTCTTAGGTTTTCTTTCTCTTATGATATTTGGACACTCATTCTTGTAATGCCCAAGCTCTTTGCATTCATAAAATGTGACTTCCTTTCCAGAATCTTTTCTTCGGTCAGATGTAGACTTGTGCCTACCTTTAAGTCTCCTTGACCCTCTTAACTTGCTCTGTCTATGTTTCCACAACTGGTTTATCTTTTTAGATATTAGAGATAGTTCATCTTCATTTGAGTCTTCTTCAGACTCTTCTGATTCTTCCTCTACTTGATAAGCATTTGTCTTTTCAAACTTAGACTTAAGAGCAATAGATTTACCTCTCCTCTGAGGTTCATCTTCTTGAAGCTCTATTTCATGACTTCTTAAAGAACTAATGAATTCCTCAAGATTGGTGTTGTTGAGATCCTTCGCCAATTTCAAAGCAGATACCATGGGTCTTCATTTAACAGGAAGACTTCTGATAATCTTTTTGACGCAATCAACAATAGTGTAAACTTTGTCCAGAACCCTGAGTCCTGCAACAAGCATTTGAATTCTTGAAAACATAGTTTACATTGACTCATCTTCTTCCATTTTGAAGGCTTCGTACTTCTGGATTAAGTCCAGAGCCTTTGTTTCCTTCACTTGAGCATTGTCTTCGTGAGTCATCTGAAGAGAATCAAAGATAGACTTTACAGTCTCTCTATCTGTGATCTTTTCATACTTTGTATATGAAATAGTGTTGAGATGAATGGTTCTTACTTTATTATGATGCTTGTACATTTTATTCTGAGCATCTGTTAGAGCACTTCTGGCAACTACCTTTCCTTCTGAATCTACTGGATAATTCTAGCCATCAACTACAAGATCCCATAAATCCAAATTAAATCCCAGAAAGTAGCTTTTTAATCTGTCTTTCCAATAATCAAATTTCCCACCATCAAAGATATGAGGTTTTGCACTATATGAATCTCTTTCCTTGTTATCAGAAGTGATGACAACAACATTTTTGGTGGCAGCCATTGTTTTTCACACACTGGATTAGTATTGAACACTATTAGGTGTTTGATAAATATCCAACTTTTTATCACTTCAAAACCGGAGCTCTGATGCCAACTGAAGGTGTGAAAAACACAAGAAATTGGGGTTTGAATTGGGTTTTAACCTTTGAAAAACTTTTTCGTGAAAGCAATCACATTTAAAGTTTACTTCACTTTTGATATAACGTAGAGAATATTGGATATTAGAAGAGAACACAAGATTTTTATACTAGTTCACTTGATAACCTCAAGCTACTCTAGTCCACCCTTCCAGGTTATTTCAACTCTCTCCAACAAGGTCTTAATCCAATAATCAAACAAATGATTACACTTGCACACACAAATTGTATGTGACTAACACCTATACACACCAACTGTATGTGACTAACTATCAACCTCTAAGATGCACTAGTCTTAAGCTTCTTAAGAATACTGACCTAACCGGTCTCTTAAGGAACAATCAAACAATTGTTTGAATACAAGTTTTGTTTACAAATAAATTGCCTCTACACAAGCTGAATATGTAAACAAATTTTTAGAACAATTACTTAAGAAAATTTACAGCTTTTTACAATAGAATATATGAGCGTTTGTGCATAGTGAATTAGCAGCTTTTTCTTCAAGTCTTCAAGCCTTTATATAGAGCCATGCATGAGATGTGACTGTTGAAGGTTACATCTAGAATTGTCAAGTTTATGGCGGCTTGAAAGAATGTGGAGGACAAGATCGTACGCAATGTCTGTCCTTTCATGCTAGTGGAATGAAACTTTTTGTTTGTACCATGTTAACGTTATCTTCTAACCTTCTGTACTTCAGAGGCTTCTGCGAGCATGAGTAAGAAGAGAGAACATAACTTCTAGTTTATAAAAACTTCAATTCTTTAGAGTCTTCAGAACTTCGTCTTTAGAGTCCTTATCACTTGGTCTTGAAAACCTTGTATCCAATCTAAGGTCAGAAGAAGTTCAAGTCTTCAGAGCTACGTCTTTAGAGTCTTCAGCACATGTTCTTAAGAACCCTTTGTCTTTTGAAACTTAAGTCTTCACCATCTGGACTATGTTCAATCATAAATTCTATCTTGACATCTTCATACTGGTTTCTTTAGCCAATACGTATCAAAGTCATTAAACTTTAGAGTCTCTGAATCTTATCTCGCTACTATTCATCAGAACTTCTTTAGCTTAGAAGTGGAACATCTTCTCTTCTAATTTTTTGGTCACACCATTCATTAGAAGCAGAACCTGTTTGTTAATTCTCAAAACACAACAAACTTTAGAGTATCAAAATTGTTCACACAAACATACTCTTTGTTATCATCAAAACTCAAATAAATAATTGCAGAACCAAATCTTGTTCTAACAACTCCAATTGCAAAGGTTATATCTGGACTGCTTGCAGTGAGATATAGAAGACTTCCAATCATGCTTTTATACGAACTCTAATCAACACTCACCTCTTTTGTATCTGTAGACAACTTCACGTGAGTCGGAGCAGGAGTTTTCTTATGTTTGGCATTTTCCATTCCAAACTTCTTCACTATGTTTTTGGCATATTTACTTTAACAAAGGAACATAGAGTCTTCCATCAGCATGACTTGCAAACCAAGAAAGTGAGTCAGTTCACCTACCAAACTAATCTCGAACTCAGGTTGCATCTGCATAACAAAATCCCGAACCATTTCATCAGAGTTTCCCTCAAAGACGATATCATCCACATAAATTAAAGCTATCAAAGAGAGTCTTGTCAATTCCACCCTTTTATATCTATGATTGAAAAGGAATTCAATCAACCTTTCATACCAAGCTCTTGGTGTTAGAACAAGATTTGGATATGTGTCCAATCTCTGTGTTTTGATGATAACATCCATATATTTTGGTAGAAATAATTTTAGAACTAATGGTTTCATTTAGTGCACAAATACTATGTCAGAATTCTATATAGTCTTTATTCTAGCAGTTCTACGGAATACTAGATGGATAACAAAGAAAAGAATCTCAATGAGCTTCTCTAGAAGAGCTCGCACTAAAACATCTAAAATGCAGCTTTGATAGATGGAGACCAAAATCAGAAATGAGTCAAGAGAAATTAGAAATGAAGATATCATAATCAAAAAGCCTTCTACAACGAAGTTGTTTCTCAAATAAGTTGTTGCTTATACATTTGAAAACAATGATCCATCATCAAAAGGACTCTAACTCTTCAACAAAGAAAAGTCTTCTAGATTATTATCACTCCCACTCTAGAAAGAAGATAGATAATTTAGAGGAATACATTTTCTCAACAATCCTCATCTCACTAAACAGAAATTAAATACGCCTTCTAGTAGCAATAATAGATCAGAAGACAAGTTTTATGTTTTAGATAGGTTGATGTCCATAACTCTTAAGACAAGACTTGTTCTTAAACAATTTGGTACTTCTATGTTACAACAACATAAGTAGTCTCTGAACTACTCATTAGCTAACCATCAAAATAACAAAGGCAAATGATTGATCTTATACTTAATGCCTCAGAAACAGAAGCACATCATCATAAGCAACCATAGACTCTACACAAACTTGTCCAAGTCAGAAAATAGACTAAGGGTACATTGTCTAATAAAATAAAATCATTACCTTGGCCACATGCTACAATGAAAAGTAATCATAACCTATCTCAACGGTATTCCTTGGAAAATGGAGAAAATTAGAAAATTGTTATAACACATTAAAAGCATTTTTTCTTCAATGGATCTTTTCAAAAACATATATAAGTTATACTCTTCTTCTTTTCAAACCTTTCATTGATGGAAGATTCAAAGGTCTTAAGATTGCTTACCAATTCATCAAGAGTCATGGTGCTTATATCCTGGAATTCTTCAATGGCTATTACCTTCATGTCAAACCTCTTTGGAAGAGATTTGAGCATCTTCCTGATCAGCTTATTCTCTGAAATCTTCTCTCCTATATCTTCTGAGTCATTAGCAATGTCTAACACATTCATGTGAAAGTCCTGAATACTTTCATCCTCCTTCATCTTCAAATTTTCAAATTTTGTAGAGAGAAGTTTAAGTTTTGTCATCTTTACTTTAGGATTAACTTCATGCACTTTCTTTAGGATTAAGTTCTTGATCAATTTGAACACGTTCTTATCAACCCCATTGAATATAGCATTTAGTGCTTTAGAGTTCCCTTAAGATGAAGCCTCATCATCATCACTCCATTCTTCTTCAGGCTTCAACACATCATTGAATTTATCATTTGTTCCCTTAACCTTAGGAGGATCTCATCCTTTGACAATATTTTTCCAGGCCTTGTTGCCCAGGGACTCTATGTATGTTTCCATGAGAGGTTTCCAACTTTCATAGTTGGTACCATCCATGATAGGTATTTTCACCGTGATTTCACTATCCTTGTCCATTGCACCAGAAAGTAACTTCCTTGAATCTCACCCAGAGTCAGAGCAAGATCCTGCTCTGATACCAATTGAAATTTTGCCTGTCAAATTATGGATGTCCTAAAAGATGTCAAGACACCGGATCCGACTTCAGACACAACAATAAGATGTATAGACAAATAAAAATAGTGCTGAAAGTAAATAACACAAGACATGTTTACCCATTTCGGAGACAACAACTCTTACTCTGGGGATACTAAGCCAAGGACGAAATCAACTAGATGGTATCAATTTGTAGAGTTCACAACAAATATCCCAATTTACGGTCTACGCACTTAAACACTTCCTTTTGCTAACTTCTACCTAAAACACACCTAGGTATGAGGTCCTCCTCAAATCCCTCTTCGATCACACTCAGCGATTGGAGCAACTCTAAACATAATAGAGAACACAAAACCAGAAGTCACTCTTCCAAGACACGCAAAACTCAATGCTTCACAGCTTATGAGAACTGACACACAAATACTCAACGCTTCACAGCTTGTGAGTATCTAAATAACAAATGTTCTATGCTTAAAAGCTTAAAAACATTTGACATAGAACTTACAACCCAACAATAAGGATTCTAAAACCCTAACAAAATACACTCTTAAGTTCCACCTAAAACTAGGTATACACCAGTCTATTTATAACATTATCTAAACTGGGTTAAGCTTCAAAAACCGCAGCAATGATGCTACACAAAGTCTTCACATTATTCTCCAAGATAATTGGTCTTCAATAATTTGTTTCCTAAAATGCCTACGTATTTAGAAACTATGCAAATCTTCGAAAAATCAACATAAAATATTCGGACTTGTCAATCTTGGACGCCACACCAACTAACTGAATATTTCTAAAATATCCAGCAACTGATAAATCAGCTGAAACATTACTAACAGCTGTTGCAGACTGATAAGTGTTAAAATGTAGTTATTTTGTATATATGTTTTGTGGCACTTATCTGCTCTTGTCTGTTAATAATCGTTGAATAACCCCAATTTTTGTTGTAAATACATTTTATTGTGTTTTGCGTACATAATGTACCGTTTAATAGTTTTGTATCTATTTTTGTAGGTATTTGTTGCATATTTGGAGCATGGAGGAATAAAGTGTCGAAGACACGGCTCCGAAGACGCATTTTTGGGAAGACAAACAGCAACTTTCGCGCTTAGCGCGGTTCTGAGCGCGCTTAGCGCTGTAAGGAGGGTTTAAGTAATAAAGTAAGTCGCGCTTAGCGCGGCTAGAGCGCTTCGCGCGGTCTGCGGGACTTTGTTTATAAATACTTTTCAAAACAGATTTCTAGGTTATGGTTTTGGGGTGGTTTTTGATCCCCATTTCCATCAACCTTCATTTTTGGTAGATTAGCTTAGAAAACAACACTAGGGCTTGCTCATGGAAGATTGGAGGTGGATTGCTCTTCGATTGGCTTTGACAACTAGTGTAGATCTGTGGTTTATCTCTTCTCCTCTTTGTGTATTTCTCTTTTGTTGGGTTTGTATGTATTTCTACTCATAACTCATGTATATTTGTCGCCCTTGGCGTTATATAAAGCTTACTTTATGAATTTGTGTTGGTAGTTATCTTGGGTTTTTACTCTGTGTTAGGGGTTTGAGCTTTACTAGAGATAGATCGCTTAGATTCTTACCTAGGATAGTTATCTGTTAGTTTCTGAATACTAGAAATGGGTTTAGATCTAACTTTCACTTAGAGTATCTGATCTTAATGCCTCTGCGTTGGTGAAGTATGCTAGAGATGGTTATGGAGGTGACGCAGTTGACTTCTGTGTTGTTGAGATAGGCCACACATGGCTATTGAGATGATTCAGGAGGATTCTCAATTTGGGTTAGAAATAACCAAGGTTGTGAGAGGTATGTGATGACACAGACGAGTATCGTAGGCCGAGTATAACTGGGTGGTAGATTTAAGTCTGTGACGGATAGTTTACATTCGTTCCGGACAAGATGTCTATCCTTTATACTTTTTGTTCATTTACTTTTTGTCTTTTATTTTCATTTCTTTTAATCTCAAACTCATTAACGGTAGAATTATCGAACGACGAATCAATAACCAATCTCTGTGGATACGATACGATATAACCTAACCGGTATATATCACCCGGTAAAAATAAATACCAACTCTTTGCTTGCTCGCTCTACCGCTGCAACAAAATGGCGCCGTTGTTGGGGATTGGTTTTATTGTTTCTGTATTGCGATAATTCTGTTGTTTTTGAGTTTTGTAATTATTGTATATGTTGTATAGACTTTGTATATGAATTTGTATATGTTACATGTACATGTTATGTGTTTACTTTCCATACTTGTACATATGTGTGTTTTTCCTTGTTTTCAAGTATTGTTGTAAGTTGTCTCGTATTCGTAACGTTTATTGTGTGGTTGTTAGGATACTTTCTTTAGGTTTGCGCGGTGTGGCAATACCATGGCATGACGAGAGGAGGTTACTAGTGCTCACACAATAAAGGCGTCGAGCTTACGACGTAAAACCAGCATGTTTTTGTTTGTTTGTTTATGTTGTTAGGTGGCTTGTGTTTTAACAAGTTGAAATAAGACTTGTTCTTAATTTTAAATCTTCACTTTTCAACTTGTTAATTCATTGTCACCACGTTTTCGTATTGTAATTTGCTTTTGTTTTGTTATGTCAATTTGTTATTTTCCACAAGTTTGTAGTGTTTTAGCTTGTGGAAGTGTGTATGTATTGTAAATATTGTTTAGATGTGTAAATGAGATTGTATAGGTGTGTAAGTGGAGCTTGCATAGCAGTTGCACCTGTTGCTGTCATTTTTCTGCAACTGGTGTAGCGCGCTCTGCTATGCAGGGCCAGTGAATTCTTTTAAAATTTCACTTGGTTTTCCTTTTTCCCACTTTCACCAAGGCTTTTTGTATTGAATAAAATTAGTATTGTTTTTCTAATTCTTTTGTTGTTGTTTGGACTCAAATTTTGGTTCGGTAACTTGAAGACTTTTGAGGTGATTTTCCGAGTTTGATCGTTTCAACTCGCGGATGTATGGTAATGATAGTTTCAAAGTTGGTACACGTCAGGTACTCGTTTATCGCTTTCTATAGCATAACATGGTTAGGAAATTTATCATTTGTATAATTACCATGCTATTCATTCTTTTTGCATTACTTGCTCATAAATTGAATCACTTAGTTCCCTTTTTACCCATAAATGTGAGGAAGCTTTCCATTGTTTACATATGAGAGTCCACATTCTTGTTTTAACTGGATTTTATTATGCTTAATCTTTTGTTTTGTGTTGATTGTAAGATTGCAAGAAAACGATCAAGGCATTTTGTTGATTTTAAGCATAACTACCTTGGCCAAATATTCAATTCACCTTGTGAGTGTGTGAACCTTTGTTTGCCCCTTTGAGCTTTTATCAATATCCATTTTTATTTGAACTTGATGCTTGTCTATGAGTGTCAATTCCCCTTTTTTGTATGGATGTTGATTTCTTTGTTTCTTGAACCCTCAACTATATGTTGTTGTATGGATTTTTACCTTGCCTTAGAAAGTAGGGATTATTCACATATTAATGTTGGTTGAATTCAAGTTGGGGAGAGGAATGTTTATGTGCTTATGTTGTGATTGATATGAGGTTGAGAAAAGAAAAAGAAAGATTAGAAAAAGAAAGAAAAAAAGAGAAAAGCTTTGAAAAAGAAAAACAAAAAGAGTAGGAATAATGTTATGTTAATAAGTGGGGTGTGTTTGGTGTGAAATTTGTGATGAAGAAGAAGTTTGATTGAAATTATATTGTTTGGAACTTTGTGAGTTGATCACTCCCTTAGGTTTAGGCAAGTTTTTGTTTCGATTAGCTTTAGGACTTATCACTTGTTTGTTAACCAAACCACATTACAACCTTGAAAAGCCCTTGTGATTCTTGCATTTGTACTTTCAATACGTTTTTGGATGAATGCATAATTTAGTCTATTGTTTGCAAGATTGTGGAGGAGTGTTTTTTATCCCTCACCTTTGTGTGTTCTTCATCTACCGATGAATTTTTGCTAGGCGTGATTCATGATTGAGTTTGTTTTGTTTTAGAATGTTTTGCATGATTTTTGTACTTAGGATTTGTTTCGTTTATATGTTGTCGCTGTAGTATAGTGGTAAGTGTGTATTTTGTCGTGTACGTTTTTGTTTGAACCATACATTTGTTTTCCGTTTTAAAAACTTGTTGATTCGTGATTCTTTGATTATCATTGTTTGTTTCTTTGAGTTATTTGACTTTTTTTGAGGACAAACAATGTGTCAAGTTGGGGAGAGTTGATAAGTGACAAAATGTAGTTATTTTGTATATATGTTTTGTGGCACTTATCTGTTCTTGTCTGTTAATAATCGTTGAATAACCCCAATTTTTGTTGTAAATACGTTTTATTGTGTTTTGCGTACATAATGTACCGGTTAATAGTTTTGTATATATTTGTGTAGGTATGTGTTGCATATTTGGAGCATGGAGGAATAAAGTGTCGAAGACACGGCTCCGAAGACGCATTTTTGGGAAGACAAACAACAACTTTCGCGCTTAGCGCGGTTCTGAGCGCGCTTAGCGCTGTAAGGAGGGTTTAAGTAATAAAGTAAGTCGCGCTTAGCGCGGCTAGAGCGCTTCGCGCGGTCTGCGGGACTTTGTTTATAAATACTTTTCAAAACAGATTTCTAGGTTATGGTTTTGGGGTGGTTTTTGATCCCCATTTCCATCAACCTTCATTTTTGGTAGATTAGCTTAGAAAACAACACTAGGGCTTGCTCATGGAAGATTGGAGGTGGATTGCTCTTCGATTGGCTTTGACAACCAGTGTAGATCTGTGGTTTATCTCTTCTCCTCTTTGTGTATTTCTCTTTTGTTGGGTTTGTATGTATTTCTACTCATAACTCATGTATATTTGTCGCCCTTGGCGTTATATAAAGCTTACTTTATGAATTTGTGTTGGTAGTTATCTTGGGTTTTTACTCTGTGTTAGGGGTTTGAGCTTTACTAGAGATAGATCGCTTAGATTCTTACCTAGGATAGTTATCTGTTAGTTTCTGAATACTAGAAATGGGTTTAGATCTAACTTTCACTTAGAGTATCTGATCTTAATGCCTCTGCGTTGGTGAAGTATGCTAGAGATGGTTATGGAGGTGACGCAGTTGACTTCTGTGTTGTTGAGATAGGCCACACATGGCTATTGAGATGATTCGGGAGGATTCTCAATTTGGGTTAGAAAGAACCAAGGTTGTGAGAGGTATGTGATGACACAGACGAGTATCGTAGGCCGAGTATAACTGGGTGGTAGATTTAAGTCTGTGACGGATAGTTTACATTCGTTCCGGACAAGATGTCTATCCTTTATACTTTTTGTTCATTTACTTTTTGTCTTTTATTTTCATTTCTTTTAATCTCAAACTCATTAACGGTAGAATTATCGAACGACGAATCAATAACCAATCTCTGTGGATACGATACGATATAACCTAACCGGTATATATCACCCGGTAAAAATAAATACCAACTCTTTGCTTGCTCGCTCTACCGCTGCAACAAAATGGCGCCGTTGTTGGGGATTGGTTTTATTGTTTCTGTATTGCGATAATTCTGTTGTTTTTGAGTTTTGTAATTATTGTATATGTTGTATAGACTTTGTATATGAATTTGTATATGTTACATGTACATGTTATGTGTTTACTTTCCATACTTGTACATATGTGTGTTTTTCCTTGTTTTCAAGTATTGTTGTAAGTTGTCTCGTATTCGTAACGTTTATTGTGTGGTTGTTAGGATACTTTCTTTAGGTTTGCGCGGTGTGGCAATACCATGGCATGACGAGAGGAGGTTACTAGTGCTCACACAATAAAGGCGTCGAGCTTACGACGTAAAACCAGCATGTTTTTGTTTGTTTGTTTATGTTGTTAGGTGGCTTGTGTTTTAACAAGTTGAAATAAGACTTGTTCTTAATTTTAAATCTTCACTTTTCAACTTGTTAATTCATTGTCACCACGTTTTCGTATTGTTATTTGCTTTTGTTTTGTTATGTCAATTTGTTATTTTCCACAAGTTTGTAGTGTTTTAGCTTGTGGAAGTGTGTATGTATTGTAAATATTGTTTAGATGTGTAAATGAGATTGTATAGGTGTGTAAGTGGAGCTTGCATAGCAGTTGCACCTGTTGCTGTCATTTTTCTGCAACTGGTGTAGCGCGCTCTGCTATGCAGGGCCAGTGAATTCTTTTAAAATTTCACTTGGTTTTCCTTTTTCCCACTTTCACCAAGGCTTTTTGTATTGAATAAAATTAGTATTGTTTTTCTAATTCTTTTGTTGTTGTTTGGACTCAAATTTTGGTTCGGTAACTTGAAGACTTTTGAGGTGATTTTCCGAGTTTGATCGTTTCAACTCGCGGATGTATGGTAATGATAGTTTCAAAGTTGGTACACGTCAGGTACTCGTTTATCGCTTTCTATAGCATAACATGTTTAGGAAATTTATCATTTGTATAATTACCATGCTATTCATTCTTTTTGCATTACTTGCTCATAAATTGAATCACTTAGTTCCCTTTTTACCCATAAATGTGAGGAAGCTTTCCATTGTTTACATATGAGAGTCCACATTCTTGTTTTAACTGGATTTTATTATGCTTAATCTTTTGTTTTGTGTTGATTGTAAGATTGCAAGAAAACGATCAAGGCATTTTGTTGATTTTAAGCATAACTACCTTGGCCAAATATTCAATTCACCTTGTGAGTGTGTGAACCTTTGTTTGCCCCTTTGAGCTTTTATCAATATCCATTTTTATTTGAACTTGATGCTTGTCTATGAGTGTCAATTCCCCTTTTTTGTATGGATGTTGATTTCTTTGTTTCTTGAACCCTCAACTATATGTTGTTGTATGGATTTTTACCTTGCCTTAGAAAGTAGGGATTATTCACATATTAATGTTGGTTGAATTCAAGTTGGGGAGAGGAATGTTTATGTGCTTATGTTGTGATTGATATGAGGTTGAGAAAAGAAAAAGAAAGATTAGAAAAAGAAAGAAAAAAAGAGAAAAGCTTTGAAAAGAAAAACCAAAAGAGTAGGAATAATGTTATGTTAATAAGTGGGGTGTGTTTGGTGTGAAATTTGTGATGAAGAAGAAGTTTGATTGAAATTATATTGTTTGGAACTTTGTGAGTTGATCACTCCCTTAGGTTTAGGCAAGTTTTTGTTTCGATTAGCTTTAGGACTTATCACTTGTTTGTTAACCAAACCACATTACAACCTTGAAAAGCCCTTGTGATTCTTGCATTTGTACTTTCAATACGTTTTTGGATGAATGCATAATTTAGTCTATTGTTTGCAAGATTGTGGAGGAGTGTTTTTTATCCCTCACCTTTGTGTGTTCTTCATCTACCGATGAATTTTTGCTAGGCGTGATTCATGATTGAGTTTGTTTTGTTTTAGAATGTTTTGCATGATTTTTGTACTTAGGATTTGTTTCGTTTATATGTTGTCGCTGTAGTATAGTGGTAAGTGTGTATTTTGTCGTGTACGTTTTTGTTTGAACCATACATTTGTTTTCCGTTTTAAAAACTTGTTGATTCGTGATTCTTTGATTATCATTGTTTGTTTCTTTGAGTTATTTGACTTTTTTTGAGGACAAACAATGTGTCAAGTTGGGGAGAGTTGATAAGTGACAAAATGTAGTTATTTTGTATATATGTTTTGTGGCACTTATCTGTTCTTGTCTGTTAATAATCGTTGAATAACCCCAATTTTTGTTGTAAATACATTTTATTGTGTTTTGCGTACATAATGTACCGTTTAATAGTTTTGTATCTATTTTTGTAGGTATTTGTTGCATATTTGGAGCATGGAGGAATAAAGTGTCGAAGACACGGCTCCGAAGACGCATTTTTGGGAAGACAAACAACAACTTTCGCGCTTAGCGCGGTTCTGAGCGCGCTTAGCGCTGTAAGGAGGGTTTAAGTAATAAAGTAAGTCGCGCTTAGCGCGGCTAGAGCGCTTCGCGCGGTCTGCGGGACTTTGTTTATAAATACTTTTCAAAACAGATTTCTAGGTTATGGTTTTGGGGTGGTTTTTGATCCCCATTTCCATCAACCTTCATTTTTTGTAGATTAGCTTAGAAAACAACACTAGGGCTTGCTCATGGAAGATTGGAGGTGGATTGCTCTTCGATTGGCTTTGACAACTAGTGTAGATCTGTGGTTTATCTCTTCTCCTCTTTGTGTATTTCTCTTTTGTTGGGTTTGTATGTATTTCTACTCATAACTCATGTATATTTGTCGCCCTTGGCGTTATATAAAGCTTGCTTTATGAATTTGTGTTGGTAGTTATCTTGGGTTTTTACTCTATGTTAGGGGTTTGAGCTTTACTAGAGATATATCGCTTAGATTCTTACCTAGGATAGTTATCTGTTAGTTTCTGAATACTAGAAATGGGTTTAGATCTAACTTTCACTTAGAGTATCTGATCTTAATGCCTCTGCGTTGGTGAAGTATGCTAGAGATGGTTATGGAGGTGACTGTCATACCCCAAAATTTGCCCTCATGTTTCTCAAGACATTTCATACATCCATACTCAAGGATTCCTCAAGAGTTGATTAGATGAACACTCTCCTATACAATCAATCCAAGCTAGGGTTTGGCATTCCTCAGATCCAGATGGATTTCTAACACCCCCAATGGTTTTCATGCTTCCTCATATGCTTCAAAGATTCTCCATGTCAAGTTTCAAGCTTCACAAGTCAAGTTTCCTCAGACAATTGCTCAGATGGTTGAAAATCAGTTGTATTGGTCAAAAAGTCAACTGTGGTCAACATACAGTCAAAACTTCTGATTTTTGGTCAACATCCTCATTTTGAAGTTACATTCATCATTTGATCAAGGGTTGATCATGATTCATCAAGAAAACTCAAGATTTACTCAAAAGTCAAACTTTCTAAATTAGGGTTTCTAGGTGAAAAGTCAACTGAACTTTGACTGATCATAACTTTCTCATACTTTCTCAGAAATTTTTCCACCACCTCTTGTTTTGAAGGAAATTCAATTCTCTACAACTTCATGTCTCACAAGAATGTCCAAAAATGCTTCATTTGAGAGGTATAGCTCAAAACATTACAGGTCCTTTTCAAAGTCAACAAAAAAGTCAACTTTTTGTTTTGAACATATATTGAGCATGGTAACTCCAATTGAGATGAAACCAAAGACATTGTTTAGAGGACTCTTAGAGCTTTCCAAAAAGTCCAAGAACTCTCAAAAATGTGGAAAATTGAGCAAGTTGCACCATTCACAAGTTGGGCAATTTTGGAAGAATGCACAAAGAGAGATACTTCTAAAAATCAAATCTTTTGCAAATGGGCCTACTTTTTCTTCATCCAAACATATTCCTCATGCAATTAGGAACATCCAAGCCCAATGCCACGAATTTTTGATTTATTTTTCTATTTAATTTGGAATTTATTCATTTAAATACAAATTAAATTCAAAAATAAAGTATAAAATCAAAATTAATTGAAAGATTGATTTTTATTCTTTCCTTGATGTCCAATTAACTCACAAATGCTAGCCAAATCAGAATTGAAGCAAAAAAGGCAAGATTGGATTGAAATTGATCAAATTTGAAAATTTGATTTTCATGAAAAAATCAAATTTGATTATCATTGAATATTGATCAAATCTTTCCAAATTCAATCTCAAATCCTTCCAGTATATATACACAATGCATATCAATCAAGAGAGAACAGAAAAATTGCTCAAGAACCCTAGTTCCAAACTCAAAAAATCCGTGCCTCTCAAGCAAAGTGCAGCCCTAGTTCCAGCCACTTTCAATCGCATTTGAGGATTCCATTGCATTCCTTGGGTTGTTCTGAAGCAGTCCAGACCTTTACCTCATCCAAAAACATCAAGAATCAAGCAAATACGATTTCGGTTTGTCACACTTTTTCAAAAATCGTATTCTTTGATTCAAGCATTATTAACATATTTTGTGTTTGTTTTTGTGATCAGTGATGTATTTGCAAGCTTTCTGGGTGATTTGATTGAATTTCCATAGCCTAAAACACGATCTGCCATTGTTAGGGTTTTCGGCCTCGATTTAGGGTTTCTCTATACAGGATAAATTGGACCTCAAGACCCATACCAGCGTGCTCGGAATGCTTCAAGGAATCAAACCATGCCTTTAGAATTCATTTATATTATGTATGTTGCATTTTTGAATTTTCCAGGGACTTAGCGTCGAGCCATGGCCGACGCTGGATTTTCAAATTTTCAAAACGAAGAAGACGAAGCTTCGCGCGGATTTGATGCATTCAGGATGTGCCACTTGTTTGTAAACTGCTCGCTCCGATCCAATGACACGCGTGCGCTTTGGTTCAGTTGGCAAGGGACGTGACTTGTGAAGGCAAGGTCCTGGGTTCGATCCTCCCCAGGACCATTTGGTTTTTCTCCTTTTTACAAACTTTTCTATTTTTTCAATTTCTATATTTTAATATTTTCATCATATTTTAATTCTTTTTCTATATTTTATTTATACATTAAAAAATCATCAAAAAATATTTTTCTTCTTACAGTAGTTTTATAAAATCTTTATTTAATTTATAAAATTAAAAAATACCTTTTTGCATGCATATTTATTTTTATTTTTTTGATTTTAGCATTTAAATCATATTAAATTAGTTTTTAATTACTAAAATGCATCCAAAAATCCCAAAAAAATTATTATAGCTTATTTATCTTATTTCCAGCATGCATTAATTTTCTCATATTAAAATTTGCATTTTTTCTAACATTTTCTCTTATTTCGATTTCATCATATTTCTCGATTTTCTTATTCTTTCACAGGTTGCTCCGATTCAGACGGTTTCTTTTACTGTTTTATTTTTTTCCAATAATGTAACTGTCTATGGGTTGTAATAGTTTAATTAGGTTTTTTTATTTTCCGCATCTTAAATTATGTATCTGCCCCAAAGCCATGTAATAGCGTAGGTTTACATTTCCGCACCTTTACATTCCGCATTTTACTTTCTGCACCTTTATCAATTGCTAGTAATTAGGCGTGTATGGCAAGATAAAATTGAACTTAGCCCATTAATCTTCAAGATAACATATTCTGAAATCAACACACTCTTTCACACACGCACCCCTTAGGGTAATTCTCTCTCGTTGCCTTTCGATTAAATGGTCATGTCCCTCGAACGTAGAGGTATTCTAGCACCGTTGCCTTCCAAATCAAATCATCATAGTCCCTTCGATACAAAGATCATTGGCCCACGATGTCGCCTCCGAATACATGATCTTGACCCTCGATTGTCGCCTACGAAAAATGATGATAGTCCCTTCGAATGTGCTAGGATACCTCCTACAAGTTTCCTTCTATGACCATCCGATGTCCCTTCGATTGTCCCGCTTACATCCAATGAATGGAGCTACCTACTAACTAATGGTATGGCTAGCGCTATTCTAAAGGAATGTAGAAATACGAAAACGACCAATTCTGAGTGGGTAAATAAGACTTTTAGTTGCTTGCTCAAATCAAATACTTTTCACACCTCACACTTTTTCAAAGTTCAAACTCTTTTCAAAACGAAACATTTCCGAACACTTTGTATACATTCCTACATGAATCATTACAAAGTCAAAGCGAAATGCCTTTTCAAAACATTCTTCAAACACACAGAAAGCACAGTTTTTCAAAAGTGATCTAAGAGCAACTAAGAGCCCGTAGATAACTACGGATGGAAAGGGGTGCTAATACCTTCCCTTTTCATAACCATTCTCCCGTACTCAGAATCTAACGAAGGTCTTTTTCTGTACTTTTACCTTCCCTTAATTGGATAAAAATAAAAGTCGGTGGCGACTCTTGCTATCCGCACATTTGGATACAAAAAATCCTAAAAAAGTCAGTTCACCAGACATGTAATCGCGACTACTGGGGATACACCTAAAGAGAGAATTGCCTTAAGGATTCATAGATCATTTTTATTGCTTTCGCTTGACTTGCTTGCTTTACTTTTAAGGGTTGCTTGGGTATTATATTGTTGGGGATCCTACACCCGGATCCGGTTTCCTTTAGGTAAGTGGCATTAGATCATTGCGACCGCTAGACGATAACTTAACGGTCAACATGATGGCTACGTTAGCGTGACACTTTGGTTGTCCCGATGCTCCTCATTTCCAAGTTGAGGATAGTATTTGGCTTCGCGTGGTGTCATCAAGCTAACTAAACTTTTAGAACCTTAATTGACCCATCTTGGCCATTAGAAGGTAGTGAGATGGCCGGCTTTGGTGTAGACCGAGGTTGGTTGATACTGATGCTGCTACTCATTGAGATCGACTTTGGGACATTTTCGTCGACCACTTGGTAGTCGTATTGAAATAAGCGCCACGAAAGATCAATGATGTGAGATTCCTAGAACCCGGTTACTATTATAGGACAGATGAACCAACTCAAACTTTTGGTGGGGTAATCACCTAGACCTCATGCAAGCCTTAAACCATAGGCTCATTGTGTGATTTGTTTGTGTGCTATACATGACATCATGACATCATCCGCATTGCATATCATTTCTAACCATTTCAAGGACCTAGGATTTATCTTTGCTCTGCTTTGTAGGTGTTATGGCTTCTAGAAAGACTATCCGAATCAACTTTGTGGGTATACCTTCTCACTCAAAGAATTGGTTTAAATTCCACCATGCTCATTCATCAAAAGACATGGTTATCTACTTGATTTGGTTATCTCCGGTTTTGAAGAAGATATGATGCATGTCCTATTCCAGTTCTTTGATCCGAAGCACCATTGCTTTACATTCCCAGATTATCAGTTGGTTCCTACCTTGGAAGAGTTCTCTAAGTTACTAGGGATTCCTATTCTTGACCAAATGCCATTTACCGGTTTGGAAAAGGTTCCTAAGTATGAAGACATTGCATCAGCCTTGCATCTTAAGCGCTCAGACATTGAAGCCAATTGGGAAACTAGAAGCGGAGTTAAGGGTTTACTTTCCAAGTTCCTAATTAAGAAAGCTCGAGAATTCCTCAAAGTTATGAGTTTCCATGTATTTGAAAACATTGTGGCCTTGCTAATTTATGGTTTGGTTCTATTTCCTAACTCGGATCAATTCATAGATGTCAATGCCATCAAGTTATTCCTCGCCCGCAATCCAGTGCCTACTTTACTTGGAGACATCCTACATTCTCTCCACACTCGTACTACTAAGAGACAAGGCACTCTCATGTGTTGTATACCGTTACTTTCCAGGTGGTTTATTTCGCACCTCCCTCCATCAGTTTTGAAGAACGAACAAAGAATGAAGTGGTCTCAAAGGTTAATGTCACTCTCTCATTCAGATATCCGTTGGAGTCTTTTCTCTCAAAAGGACTTCACCTTCATTGAGCGTTGTGGAGAATTCCCTAATGTACCACTCCTTGGTATAAGAGGAGGTATTACTTACAACCCTTCTTTAGCTCTACGTCAGTTTGGTTTTGCTCGAAGAGATGGTCCACATGATATGCTTCTCCAAGATGTTGTGTTCGACTACAAACACGATCTCCAGAATTACCGACGAAGGTTTATACACGCTTGGGGCAAGGTAAAGAAGACTGATACCAAGACTTTGGGGCACCAAAAATCCCACTCCTTGGGAGCCTTACCTCAAATGGGTGCGAGCTCGAGCTCAAAACCTCATGATGCCATTCACGCCTGTTGTACCCGTAATTATGGAACCTGTTGCTATAGGTGGCGTACCCTATACTATTCTCCACCCCGACATGCCTATTGATTTCGAAGACTTGAAGAGATCCTGGATTCAGCTTAAAGAAGAGAGGGATACCTTTGAAGCTCAGTGTTATGCAAGTGAGAAGAAGGTACTAGAGTTGACCAAGCTACTTCACGAGGAGCGCAACATCAACGCCTACCTCGGCACCAAGAGGAAGCGCCCATGGGAGACCTAGAAGCTTTATATTATGTTTTTCTTTTATTGTTTTGAACTATCTTTTGTACTTAAAAAGAAAAAAGAATAAAAAGAGAACTAATATTTGTTTGTTCATTGCTTGTTTAACAAATTTAAATCCTAGAGGTCCTTGAAAACATTGCATAGCATTCGCATAAACATTGCATAGCATAGCATAAAATTGCATCACAGGTACATTGGAGATTGGTTTTCTCATCCTCTCGCTATTTATTTTAGCAGCAATGGCTCTCGAACAGACTGTCAAAGATCTCCAGGTTCAGAATGCTCAGTTTCAGCAGATGTTCACCAGCTTGGTCCAAGGCCAAGAAGATCTGAAGAAGCTCGTCAACGGAAAGAAGAAGGTCGTGGGTCTTCTCAACATGGGTAGACGTTACAAAGGTGGTCTTAAAAGGGTCAGTCGGATTGAGTACTCTGACAATAGTGTCAAGAATGAAGGGAGTAATAAGGGTGATGGCGAAGGCAGTCAGCGTGAGCCTGAAAAAGGGAAAGATGATCAGTACGATCGTAGCCAGTACTCTGATGAAGATGACAAGTACAAACAACTTGAAGACCGTTTGAATGTCAGGAAAATCTAAAATGTCCGGCTGAATTTTGATGATCCGAGTCTTGTTCTGTGTTGTGATTCCTCCCAAGTTCAAAGTTCCTACCTTTGCCAAGTATGATGGCATTTCTTGTCCGTCGCATTTGAAGTCCTATGTCCGTAAGATCAGCCCCACACCGATGATGTAAAGTCAGGATGCACTATTTTCAAGAGAGTTTGTCCGAACTCGCTTGGAGTGGTATTATCGCCTAGAGAATGACCGTATCCGATTTGGAGTGATTTGGCCGATGCTTTCTGATGAGATGAGTACAACGCTGAATTGACACCCACTCGCATGCAACTACAAAGCATGTCTATGGGTCGTGATGAGAAGTTCAAGGAGTATGCTCAGAAGTGGAGAGATCTAGCAGGTAGAATTCAACCACCCTTGTCCAATAGGGAGTTGGTTGATATGTTCATGGGAACGTTGTCGGGTCCATTCTTCAATCATCTGATTGGAAATTCTTCGGCCGGATTCACCGAGCTAATACTTACGGGTGAGCGTATCGAAGCTGGTATCAAGAGTGGAAAGATTCAGGTAGAGTCGTCTTCAAATGCTGCGAAGAGATCTTTTGGGGGTAAGAAAGAAGCTAATGCTGTGTATGGTCAGAAAAGCCGAGCCAAGACCGACCGCTACTAACTGTGGGAGCAGCTTGTAATCTCCAATCCTACATCAAGACAACCTCCGAGACAACGCGTGAGCTTAACGCGCCACGAAGATGCTATTTAAGATCAACATGCCATTGTCGCAAGCCTTGCAACACATGTTGAAAGTAGAATTGATTACCTTGAGGGATCCTCCTCAGAATGTCAACACTTCCTCTCCGAAATACAATCCTAATGCTAAGTGTGCTTACCACTCCAATAGCCTGTGGCACGACATCGATAACCGCTGGGCTCAAGAACAAGATTCAAGATATGATCAAGCTAAGCATTGAGTTTGATCCTCCGCTGAGACTCAATGTGATCAACGCTCCTATGCCTAACCATGACAAGAGTTCCAATGCTGTTGGTGACGATACTTATGTTTTCAACATAGATGACTTGACCATTCCTCTGATGACTGTTAAGAAGAACTTGCTGCAAGCCGGTATCAATCCAGGATGCCCAGAGAATTGCCGTTGGTGCCCATCTGCACCTGATGGTTGTGCTTGGTTGAGAAGACGTGTCCAGTGCATGATGGACAACCGTGAGATACTATTCCTGAAACCACCTGTGCAGAAGTTGTGTGAAGAGATGTCTAAGTTGAAGATTGACAATGCAAATGAAACCGAATCATCTGTGTGGGATACCTTGGGGCAGCCAAGTGGAAAGTATGATTACATGGTGAAGTATTCCGTTCCCGAGAGCTACAAGATCCCTATTGAAGACATTAAAGCAACCAGATGGGGTGACGACTTCCCAGAAGACTATGTTGATGTTAACACCATAAGGATTTCCTCTGCTGATCCTGTGCCTAGAGTGGCACCTCTCATTATTACTTCTCCCAGACCTACTCCATATTCCTCCGACAAAGCTATCCCTTGGAATTATGGATCTGATGTTTACTATCATGGCGTCAAGCAAGACCCTCTGACCATTGAAGATCTTACTGTTGAAGCTACTATTCCTGACATTGATAACATCACCGGATCCAAGAAGGTGACTAGAACCTAAGGGTATTCTCTCCACATCTCCTCCAAAAGACACCGCGACTCAACGATTCCATACTCAACCCACATCCCCACCAATGGGAAAGGACCAAGGACTCATCCTCAACCGTAGTGCCAAAGGAAGTTGTCAAGACACTCCAAACAGAAATGGAGGAAATTCAAGATTATCAAGAAGAGTGACTACAATGTTGTGGAACAATGGGACCATCCAAGATCTCCATGCTTGCACTACTTTTGTGCTCGAGGCTCATGCTAACGCCTTGGTAAAGTTTCGAGGAATGCTCACGTGTCGCAAGACACTACTACCGATCAATTCAAGTTTGTATTGCTAGCCCGGCTGCCAACAACGGCCTAGGCTTCTCCGATGTCGATTTGACTTCGCCGGAAGGAAACACAACAAAGCCTTGCACATCTCGTGGAATGCAAGGGTACTACATTGTCTCATGTTTTGTGGATACCGGTTCGCTCAACATCCTCGCCAAGATCGCTTTTGATCGCTTTGATGTCGGGGTTGGTTCGAGACCAAAGACATCATCGACGTGCTTTTGATGGTTCTAAGCTTAAAGATTGAGAGCTCATTTACCAAAGTCGGTTCGCACTTTTGACTCTACTTTCTTTGTGATGGACATCCGTCCACCTTACTCTTGCCTACTTGGACGCCCTGGATACATGGGGCGTCACATTCTACCCCGCATCGGGTTGAAGTACCCGTGAAAGGGAAAGTCGTTAAAGGTGGTGAAGAAGAATATATGGTCACCATCTACAATCATTCCGATACCTCGAGGTGGAAGGTGAATTTTGAGACTCCCGCAAGCTTTTGAAACAATCCCCGAGTCATGCCCGTTGACCTCCCGTTACCCCCGGTTACACAAGCTCCTCCTAGGATGGCCTCCGAAAGATGCTCAAGCCGCTGAAGAAGGTGGTAGTACTATTTGGGGTCAGCCCCCGATCTTCCTTTCAAGTTTGACAAGACCGGTTTAGGCTTCACCATCAAAGGTCGAAGATGATACGCCATGAAATGCGTGCCAACTTCCTTCCGCATCAGCCGTAATGGAATCCATGCTATGAAGACGACGACAACGACTTCGACATCGCCAATGGATCTTCCCAACTCCCGACAACGGACTCAAGAATTGGAAGATCAAGACGCTATACCAATCTCCTTTAGTCGAGTAATTATTCTTGTTTTGTTTGCTTTTCGATTTTCTATGTTTGAACAATAAACTCTAAAGCCTAGTTCCTTGCCCGGCATCATGGCTCGCTTACAGGGTTTTTATTTGTTGTTTGCGTATTTTCATTCAATAAATTCGTTGACTTTTGCATTCAATTGTGTTTTCTTTTACTTTATCACCCCTTCAAAAGGCTATGTGTTCTTACACACACCCACGTGATACATCGCAGTAATCACTCCGAATCTCAAGCATAATACTATGCTAGTGCTAAATATGACTTCGATAATCCGATCTACCAAGCCAAGATGAAAGTGAGGAAGATTGTGAAGTGCCGTGAGAACTTGTCGATTGCTACAAGAAGATCGAGTTATACAGCCACATGAAGAGCAAGTTGAGGTTGTGAATTGGGTACCGACGAAGATGTAAAAGAGATCAAGATAGAGCGGTCTTGAGAACAGTGTTAAAGAAAGGTTGGTTCAGATGCTACAAGACTACATTGAGGTTTTTGCTTGGTCATATGAAGACATGCCTGGTTTAGACATTGATATTGTGGTTCATCGATTGCCAACTAAAGAAGGTTTTCTCCCAAAGGAAATGTATGTTCACGATGTCCCGAGATGTCGAGAAAATCAAAGTCAAGTTATGAAGCGCTCAACGCCGGTTTTCTAGCCACCTCTTATCCTCAAGTGGGTCGCTAACGTAGTACCCGTACCAAAGAAGGATGGCAAAGTACGAATGTGTGTGGATTACAGAGATCTGAACAAAGCAAGTCCGAAAGATGATTTCCCACTTCCTCATATTGATGTTCTGGTTGACAACACCGCCAAAGATAAGGTTTTCCTTCATGGATGGTTTCTCCGCCATAATCGATCAAAATGGCTCCTCAAGACATGGAGAAGACTACCTTTGTTACACAATGGGGTACCTTCTGCTACAGGGTTATGCCTTTTGGGTTGAAGAACGCAGGCGCTACTTATCAGCGTGCCATGGTGGCACTATTTCATGACATGATCCATCACGAGATAGAAGTCTACGTTGACGACATGATAGCTCGATCACAGGCACGAGGAAGAACATCTTGATCATTTGCAGAAACTATTTGACAGATTGAAGAAGTACAGACTGAGACTTAATCCTAACAAATGCACTTTTGGAGTCAGATCCGGTAAGCTCCTAGGGTTTGTTGTCAGTGGTAAAGGTATTGAAGTTGATCCCGCCAAGGTTAAAGCTATTCAAGAGATGCCACCCCCGCACCGAGAAGGAAGTCGAGGTTTCTGGGCCGCTTGAACTACATTGCCGATTCATTGCACATCTAATCGCTACTGTGAGCCAATCTTCAAGCTACTTAAGAAAGATCAAGTAGTGGAATGGAATGACGATTGCCGATCGCTTTTGACAAAATCAAGGAGTACCATGTAATCCTCCTATCCCGATGCCGCCTACTAAAGGAAGACCTCTTATCATGTACTTGACAAGGAGAACTCAATGGGTGTGTGTTGGGCAACATGACGAGTCCGGTCGAAAAGAGCATGCAATATACTACCTTAGCAAAAGTTTACCGATGTGAAACAAGATACCACAACTCGAGAAAACTTGCAACGCTTTGGCTTGCTCGGCTAAGACAAGATATGTTGACTCATACTACCTTGTTGATTTCTAAGATGGATCCGATAAAATACATTTTGAGAAGCCAGCCTTCCTAAGAATAGCAAGATGGCAAATGATCTTGACCGAATATGACATCCAAGACACTTCTCGTAAAGCGATCAAAGGAAGTATAGTAGCCGATCACTTGGCTCATCGTCAGATGACTATCGCCTATGCAGCTCGAGTTTCCATAAGATGTTTTGCTAGTTACCGACAGAAGAACCGGCCCGCACGAAGGACCTAAACAAGGATCTCGATGGACCATGGTCTTTGATGGGGCCTCAAACGCACTTGGCAATGGCATTGGCGCCATCATTACATCCCCGCAGCGACACGCTTTCACCGCCAGATTATGTTTCATTGTACCAACAACATGGCCGAATACGGCTGCATCATGGGTATCAAAGTTGCTATTGACTTAAGAATCAAGTTCTTGAGTGTATGGAGACTCACTTTTAGTGATCAGTCGATTAAGAGTGATACGAGCATCCGAATCTCATTCCGATCGAGAGCACGCTCGAGTTTGATCCCTATTTCAAGAGATTACTTTGATCACATTCCACGAGAAGAGAATCGGTTATGCACGCATTAGCTACTATGTCATCTATGTTCAAGGTTAGATGGGACAACGAGGCTCCCCGATTATCATTGAGAAGTTTGACGAACCAACAGATTGTTATGAGCTTGACGCAAAGAGAAACCTTGGTACTACGACGTGAAGAGGTATCTTGAGACTCAAGAATATCCCGCAGGGCATCATCAATGATAAGAAGTTCATGAGAAGGTTTGCATCCAAATTCTTCCTCAAGAACGGATCTTGTACAAGCGCAACCACGACCGCGCTACTACTACTGTAGACCGAAAACAAAGAATACGTATCATGGAAGAGTTACACGGCGATTTGGTACTCACTCCAAAGCATACGATGGCTAAGAAGATTCGAGGACAAGTTACTATTGGTCCACCATGGAAGTCGATTGTCACCGCTACGCTCGATCTTGTCACAAGTGCCGATTTATGGATAAAGTACATGTACCTCCAAGACCTCGAATGTTCTAACACCCTTGGCCTTTTGCAATGTGGGCATTGACATGATCGGAGAAATCAAGCCCACGCTTCCAATGGACATCGCTTCATCCTTGTGGCAATTGACTATTTCACCAAGTGGGTAGAGGCGCTCGCATCTCAGTTACCAAGAATGTTGTGGCTCGATTCATCAAACATAATCTTATCTGTCGATATGGCACTCCTGAAAGGATTATCACAGATAACGGCTCCAATCTCAACAACAAGATGATCGCCGAACTCTGCACGCAATTCAAGATCAAGCATCACAACTCTTCTCCTTATCGGCCTAAGATGAATGGTGCAGTGGAAGCCGCCAATAAGAACATTAAGAAGATTATACAGAAGATGACAGTGACTTACAAGGATTGGCATGAGATGTTACCATTTGCTCTTCATGGTTATCGCACTACAGTACGAACATCAACAGGGGCAACCCCCTTCTCTCTCGTGTACGGTATGGAAGCCGTCCTACCCATTGAGGTTCGGATACCTCAACCGTAGTCCTCCAGACGCAGAGCAGACGAAGACGATTGGGTCCAGACTCGACCGATTAATTTGATTGATGAGAAACGACTCGCATCCATCCGCCATGGATGATTTATCGAGCGAATGATCGAGCATTTAACAAGAAGGTCAAGCACCGAGTTTACCAGTCGGTGATCTAGTAGTCAAGCGATCATTCTTCCACAAGGTGATCCCAGGGCAAATGGACTCCCCCTATGAGGGACCATTTGTAGTCAAAACAAGATTTTCAGCGGAGCTATGATACTTAGCACCATGGATGGTGAAGACTTCCACACCGTGAACGCAGACATAGTCAAAAAATACTACGATAAAGAGACCCGCTAGGTCGATTTAACCTAGGCAAAAATAAGCATCTCGCGAACCAAAAGGGTTCGCAAAAGTTAAGGATATATACAAACATGTACACCGCAAGTCGAAAACCCGAAAAGGCGGTTTGGGCAAAAAGGGTATCCCAAGAGACTGAAACCCGAAAGGTTAGGCAAAAGTTAGATTTAAGCGCAGACTATGTCTCGTCCAGATCACCTACTTCATCGCTACTATCAAGATTCAGTTCAAATGGCTAAGATCAATTCAATCACTTTCAACGACAAAGAAGGAGATGAGATAGTTGATATATATGAGTACTAGCATAGTTGAAACTTAACGAGATGGTTTCCGCATAGCCTTTTACCTTTCTCTTGTACAAACTACTTGGCCATACGCCGCCTTTCAAATAAATGCAAGTTTCTTTCTATTTACCGTTTTTGTTTGTTGTTGTTTGCATAAAGTCCAAACGTCCGCTTTGAATGATTATACGCATCCGACAATAAAAATCCGTTCGCAAACATACGAAAAATGAATGAACAAGGATAATTACTACAGGCTCCAGGAATTGAGATGACGACGAAAGTCACCAATGCATTCCCCTGCAGAGTACAGTCCCCACAGAGATACCACTCACTACAAACTCTCCCCATCAGAGTACAGATTCCCTTTTACCAGTCCTGATGTCTTAAAACTTCATCGTCGTTAGCACTTTATCTCCAGCAGAGACATTCGTCCCCAACAGGATGCCTTTCAACAATTCCCTTTCCCCGGCAGCAGCAGTATCTAGACTTGAGACTTGGTCAGATAGTGCATCGGAGGAAACTTACATCCTTTATTCCCCAGCCAGAGATTCCGACGAGCTCCAGATCTTTCCAACCCGGCCTCCAGGCAGTTTGCCAATTACTCCTCAGCAAGCTATACGCAAGATTCCCCGGTAGAGTGCCTCCCAACCTCTCCCAATGAAGCGCCTCCTGAATTTTCTCCAGCAGGGTCCATAAACAAGGTCTTTGGCGGCACGTTCCTCAGTCTCTCCCATCCACAGCAGTATCTAGGCTCAAGACTTGGTCAGATAGTGCATCGGAGGATTCAAAGCTATACTCCTTCTCAAGGTTTCCGATCTGTCTCATCCCCAAGGTCGAAATTCTCGGGATATTCCATCTTCCTCAAGATGGATATGTTTTGAAATACCACAGCATCCATCATTCATACATTATTCATAAATATCATAATTTGTGCATACATCATCATCATGCATCATACTTTGCATAAGACTAACAATATTCCATCAAGATTTCTCTTGTTTTCTTCAAAACAGGTAAAAGTCATTTCTGACGCAAGCAGGTCCAAGATTAATGCCCGAAACCAGACGGGAAAACTATCTGAACGACCAACCTCGTTGTTCTCCAACAACGGATCCAGGATTAATACCCGAAGCCAGACGAGAAACCTTATCCGAACGATCACAAGTTATCCTCCGATAACAGGCAGTGGATCAACACCCGATGCACAACAGGGAAACATCCACGTTTTGCCCCTCAGAGCAGTCAGCACGAAGAACTATTCTGACCCTCTCCTATTATCCACAGCAACTACGAGAGTCTAGCGTACGACTCAGTTGCCTTGGATGGCATCTTAGGCCCATCTCCGACTACTTGTCAACATTTCTCCACTTCGTACGCTGCATATTTGGTTAAAAACGATACCAACCAATAACTTCATTCAAAAGCAAGCGCCAAGTCTAACGTGCGACCTCTGATGGCATCCTAAGCCCATCTCCTTTCGTAACATCTACGAGCCTAGCGATTTACCTCCCCCAAGATCAATCTCCGGATGGCATCCTAAGCCCATCTCCTACACAACAATCTCGAGTCTAGCGTACGACTCATTCCCCAGCGAAGTCTCCAACTCCTCCGAATGGCATCTGTAAGCCCATTCCCGCATCCTCATCAACCAGTGAAATTTTCGTGTGTACGAGTGTTCAATCATCTTCACCTCCAGTCACGAAGGCAAAGCATGCCAATCTATCCTTCCAAGACAAGAAGATTGAACAGGGCAGTCATCATACCCCAAAATTTGCCCTCATGTTTCTCAAGACATTTCATACATCCATACTCAAGGATTCCTCAAGAGTTGATTAGATGAACACTCCTATACAATCAACCCAAGCTAGGGTTTGGCATTCCTCGATCCATGGATTTATAACACCCCAATGGTTTTCATGCTTCCTCATATGCTTCAAAGATTCTCCATGTCAAGTTTCAAGCTTCACAAGTCAAGTTTCCTGCATAATTCGATGGTCGAAAATCAATCAGATTGTCAAAAAGTCAATCGTGGTCAACATACAATAAAACTTCGATTTTTGGTCAACATCCTCATTTTGAAGTTACATTCATCATTTGATCAAGGGTTGATCATGATTCATCAAGAAAACTCAAGATTTACTCAAAAGTCAAACTTTCTAAATTAGGGTTTCTAGAAAAGTCAATCGAACTTTGATCGATCATAACTTTCTCATACTTTCTCGTAAATTTTCCACCACCTCTTGTTTTGAAGGAAATTCAATTCTCTACAACTTCATGTCTCACAAGAATGTCCAAAAAATGCTTCATTTGAGAGGTATAGCTCAAAACATTACAGGTCCTTTTCAAAGTCAACAAAAAAGTCAACTTTTTGTTTTGAACATATATTGAGCATGGTAACTCCAATTGAGATGAAACCAAAGACATTGTTTAGAGGACTCTTAGAGCTTTCCAAAAAGTCCAAGAACTCTCAAAAATGTGGAAAATTGAGCAAGTTGCACCATTCACAAGTTGGGCAATTTTGGAAGAATGCACAAAGAGAGATACTTCTAAAAATCAAATCTTTTGCAAATGGGCCTACTTTTTCTTCATCCAAACATATTCCTCATGCAATTAGGAACATCCAAGCCCAATGCCACGAATTTTTGATTTATTTTTCTATTTAATTTGGAATTTATTCATTTAAATACAAATTAAATTCAAAAATAAAGTATAAAATCAAAATTAATTGAAAGATTGATTTTTATTCTTTCCTTGATGTCCAATTAACTCACAAATGCTAGCCAAATCAGAATTGAAGCAAAAAAGGCAAGATTGGATTGAAATTGATCAATATTTGAAAATTTGATTTTCATGAAAAATCAAATTTGATTATCATTGAATATTGATCAAATCTTTCCAAATTCAATCTCAAATCCTTCCAAGATATATACACAATATCAATCAAGAGAGAATGTAAAAATTGCTCAAGAACCCTAGTTCCAAACTCAAAAATCCGTGGCTCTCAAGCAAAGTGCAGCCCTAGTTCCAGCACTTTCAATCGCATTTGAGGATTCCATTGCATTCCTTGGGTTGTTCTGAAGCAGTCCAGACCTTTACCTCATCCAAAAACATCAAGAATCAAGCAAATACGATTTCGGTTTGTCACACTTTTTCAAAAATCGTATTCTTTGATTCAAGCATTATTAACATATTTTGTGTTTGTTTTTGTGATCATGATGTTTGCAAGCGCTTGAATTTGATTGAATTTCCATAGCCTAAAACACGATCTGCCATTGTTAGGGTTTTCGGCCTCGATTTAGGGTTTCTCTATACAGGATAAATTGGACCTCAAGACCCATACCAAACAAGTTTCAATGCTTCAAGGAATCAAACCATGCCTTTAGAATTCATTTATATTATGTATGTTGCATTTTGAATTTTCAGACTTAGCCGAGCCATGGTCGACGCCGATTTTCAAATTTTCAAAACGAAGACGAAGTTGCGGATTTGATGCATCAGATGTGCTTGTTTGTAAACTGCTCGCCTCCGATCCAATGACACGTTGGTTCAGCTGGCAAGGGACGGACTTGTGAAGGCAAGGTCCCGGTTCGATCCTCCCGTGACCATTTGGTTTTTCTCCTTTTACAAACTTTTCTATTTTTTCATTTATATTTTAATATTTTCATCATATTTTAATTTTTTCTATATTTTATTTATACATTAAAAATCATCAAAAATATTTTCTTTTACAGTAGTTTTATAAAATCTTTATTTAATTTATAAAATTAAAAATACCTTTTGCATGCATATTTATTTTTATTTTTGATTTTAGCATTTAAATCATATTAAATTAGTTTTTAATTACTAAATATCCAAAAATCCAAAAAATTATTATAGCTTATTTATCTTATTTCCAGCATGCATTAATTTTCTCATATTAAAATTTGCATTTTTCTAACATTTTCTTATTTCGATTTCATCATATTTTATTTTCTTATTCTTTCAAGTTGTCCGATCGCATTTGCTTCTTTTATCGCTTTTATTTTTTCCAATAATGTAACTGTCTATGGGTTGTAATAGTTTAATTAGGTTTTTTTATTTTCCGCATCTTAAATTATGTATCTGCCCCAAAGCCATGTAATAGCGTAGGTTTACATTTCCGCACCTTTACATTCCGCATTTTACTTTCTGCACCTTTATCAATTGCTAGTAATTAGGCGTGTATGGCAAGATAAAATTGAACTTAGCCCATTAATCTTCAAGATAACATATTCTGAAATCAACACACTCTTTCACACACGCACCCCTTAGGGTAATTCTCTCTCGTTGCCTTTCGATTAAATGGTCATGTCCCTCGAACGTAGAGGTATTCTAGCACCGCTGTCTTCCAAATCAAATCATCATAGTCCCTTCGATACAAAGATCATTGGCCCACGATGTCGCCGAATACATGATCTTGACCCCGATTGTCGCCTACGAAAAATGATGATAGTCCCTTCGAATGTGCTAGGATACCTCCTACAAGTTGCCTTCTATGACCATCCGATGTCCCTTCGATTGTCCCGCTTACATCCAATGAATGGAGCTACCTACTAACTAATGGTATGGAAGCGCTATTCTAAAGGAATGTAATAATAAAACGACCAATTCTCGAGTAGGTAATAAGACTTTAGTTGCTTGCTCAAATCAAATACTTTTCACACCTCACACTTTTCAAAGTTCAAACTCTTTCAAAACGAAACATTTCAACACTTTGTATACATTCCTACATGAATCATTACAAAGTCAAAGCGAAATGCCTTTTCAAAACATTCTTCAAACACACGAAGCAGCTTTTCAAAAGTGATCTAAGAGCAACTAAGAGCCGAGATAACTACGGATGGAAAGGGTGCTAATACCTTCCTTTTCATAACCATTCTCCGCACTTAATCTAACGAAGGTCTTTTTCTGACTTTTACCTTCCCTTAATTGGATAAAATAAAAGTCGGTGGCGACTCTGCTATCCGCATATTTGGATACAAAATCCTAAAAAGTCACTCACCATTACAAAGTTGACGACTTCTCACAGTTGTTGAGATAGGCCACACATGGCTATTGAGATGATTCAGAGGATTCTCAATTGGGTTAGAAATAACCAAGGTTGTGAGAGGTATGTGATGACGTACGCAGTATCGAGGTTTGAGTATAACCTGGTGGTAGATTTAAGTCTGTGACGGTAGTTTACATTCTTTCCATAAGTCGCCTATCCTTTATACTTTTGTTCATTTACTTTTTGTCTTTATTTTCATTTCTTTTTAATCTCAAACTCATTAACGGTAGAATTGCTTAACGCATCAATCAATAACCAATCTCTGTGGACACGATATGATATAACCTAACCGGTATATATCACCCGGTAAAAATAAATACCAACTCTTTGCTTGCTCGCTCTACCGCTGCAACACAGACGCGATGTCGGATCCACCTAGTTGAGACATCTTCTTTGACATGTCGAAAACTGCAAGTTGGGACTTCTTTATCCAACATGTTGTTGCCAAGTTGATTTTACCAAAATGTACGTCAATCATAATTTTAGAGAAATAACATATTCTATATAAATTCTCCTTAAACTATAATTTTAGTATCTCTATTATACTTAATTCACGAAATTTATCATCATATTTTAAATTTAAACAACTTTGGTCTCTTTCTCTCGTATTGCATAATTATCTTTGTTGAGATACAAACAATTTCTAGAACAAATTTCAGGTATAAGGTTTGAAAATTGATGAAGATGTAAAGGTCATGTGGAAAATATTCTACCGTAAAATAACTAAAGTCTGATCGATTAAGATAACTAAATATTACACCGATTCATTGATTTGATCCATGAACCGACTGAACCACATCATTTTTATCAGATCAATTGCATATTCGATCTAATAAATCATATCGGATTGGATTTAAGTCAGAATTTAAAACACTAATAACAAGTATTAATATATTTAATCATATTAATATTATTAATATATTTTAACAACTTCTATCACAATTGAAATAGTATTCTGCTTGCAACTTTTCTTATTTTGTCTACTAATAAATATTAATCAAAGAAGTTTCATACCATAGCACTTTGTTTGGTGACAGAAGTCTTCTATCATTTAAGTTAAAGGAGACAACTCAAGACTGATATATATTACTGTTAACGATGTAATACTGTACAACCAATTAATTTTTTCGATATTTTCAAACACATTAATTAATTGCCCAGCTGCAATCCGTTGATAGATACATATATTAAATTTAACAGTGACTTGCCAGTCCTATATTCATTAAAGAATCTATACAATATCAAAAGTTTTTTTTTTATAAATATTAATCACTATATTTAATCATTTAAAAGCCACAAATTTAAAATACATGTCTAAATCATTATACAGCAAAAACATTCTCCTTGATCGATTCATTGAGTTCAACGTCAATCTCCATTAAATTAACTAATAATTAAGAGTGTTTACATGCCGGTTTAATTCGATTTTAAGAAAATTTGATAATTAAATTGATTAAAATTATATTGATTGATTTAGATTTGATTTATAAATTATTGAGATAAAACTCAAATTGATCAGAATCGAAAAAACCGAAAAAAAATATATAAATATTTTAAAAATTACCTTATATACATAAATTAATTTTTTTTATAATAATATAAAAAATAAAATATTAATAGTATTTAATCATAAATATTATACTATTAATCATTTTTTAATAGATTCTAAAATAGTAATTTTTTCTTAATAGATTCTTAAATATCTTAAAATATATAACATCAAGGATTTTGAATTTATATTTAATCACCTTAGTTATTATGATAATGAACGTGTTTCATAATTCTATGCTCAGTTGTCATAATACATTAAAAAAAATCTTTTTAAACTTAAATGATTGATAGTAATTTTCATGATAATTAATTATGATTAATTGGGTTGACATTGCGGATAGAAGATTAAAAATTCCAATATCCGAACCAATTATCATTGGATCTTATTTGTTTGATTCGATTCTTGTCCGAACTGAAAAAATATCGAATCCAAATATTATAATTTTCTTTTTATAAAATATTAAATTTTTTATCAGAAAAAAATTTAGATATAATCTCTTAAAAGTATTTTATCTTAACTTTTAATGAAAATATAATAACGACAATTTTATGAGAATGAATTATTTTATATGATAATTTGAGAATGAATAACGGTAATTTTATATTATTATTTAAAAATGAAATGAATATGTAGAATATTGTAGCCTTGAATTTGCGTTTCTACGATAAATTATTTTTGCATAATTATCAATTGCAGTAACTTAACAAAAAAATTATTATCTTATTTAAGTATAATCTTTTAATATCCTCCAAAACAATTTCTGATATCATGTGTATAGGTTATTTAAAAATAGCTCCTAAGAAAATTCAGTAGATTTTTTACTTCTAAATTAATTATACCTTTAGGATAATTCAAAATTGTAAACAAAATATTCTCTATATTGTAGTCCGATTATAATATACATTCAAGAAAAACATACAAAGTTTAAACGCTATTATTGTAATAGCTATTTTTGAAATCAACTATAATATAAAAATTAAATATAACATATGTTATATGTTAAAATATATTTTCTGTTTATCTTTGTGTTCATTTGTGATAGAATTTTAATGAATTAGTTAGCTTACTATTTTATCTAAGTTTAAATTTTACCATTTGTTGTCACTTTACTTTGCCTCAATTTATTGAAATATTAAATTAGATTTGATAAAAATATTAAATTATATTTGATTTGATTTAATATTAAATATAATTTAAATTGTGCAGACTCGGACCTAATTAGGGTTGTATATAAATAATTCTAGATTCTATCATTATTTGTACAATTCAATAATATAAATCCTTATTTCCTTTATTGTTGTCTATTTCTCTCCTCACTAAAAGTGTCTCACGCACTAACAAATTGGTATTCAGAGTTTCTGGTTATTGTTCTTAATCGAGTTTTCAAGAATTTTACGTCAGAGATCGTATTTCCAAGGCAAGTGAATCAACTGCTGCAAAGATGGTTAGTGATAAGGGCATTCCAAATTCTCTTTCAATGCTTGACGGCAAGAATTGGATCCAATGAAAAAAACAGATGCAATCCTTGTTTGGCTTCAATGAAACCCTAGAGGTGGTTACTGAGGGCGTTTCTGCGTTGGTTGTAGATGCAACCGAAGCACAAACAAAACCCACAACGAAGTCAAGAAGAAAGATTGCAAGGTTGCTTATTGCATTTAGACGGCTGTTGATGCTGCTAATTTTGACAGAATCTCTCATGCTGAAATGACGAATGAGGCATGGGATATTCTGGTGAAGTATTATGAAGGAGGTGAGAAATTTAAGGTTGTCAAGTTACAAACCTTGCGTCGACAGTATGAATTGTTGTCGGTGGGAGAAGATGAAAAAGTTGCAAAATATGTGTCGAAGGTTCATAAACTCGTCCATCTCATGAAGAGTTGTGGTAAAACAATAAGTGATAAGATGATAGTTGAAAAGGCAGTGAGAATGTTGACCTCTCACTTTGATCACGTTATCGTAGATATTCAAGAATCCAACAAACTTGAAACCACTAAAGTGGAAGATTTGGTTGATTCGCTGGAGGCGCGTGAGATGAGAATTGTCGAAAGGAAAAGGAGTTCAAGACTCGATATAGGCTCTGCAAGCTCAGTCATGGAAAAGGATGGTGGTTCCAACAAATTCAAAGGAAAATTCGACAAGACTCAGGGCAAGAAGTCTTGGTAGAATCCCCACAAGAATAAGGTCGAAGATAGAAATTTTGAATCCTCCAAAAGGGGAGGAGGAAACTATCGAAAGGACAAAGAAGATAAAAAAGGTATACAATTCTATAATTGTGAAAAGTTGGGCCACGTAGCCAAACATTGTTGGTACAAAAAAGACAATGGATTGACAAAATTGTTTCTTCAAAGAGAATGACTTGACTACTCTGAAGTATTTGCTCCAGTAGCAATATTGGAGACTGTTCGACAAGTAGTTGCATTGGCATGCAACCAAGGTTGGTCGAAATTTCATTTAGATGTGAAATCAGCATTTCCGAATGGTACTTTAGAAGAAGATGTTTATGTCACACAACCTCCTGGGTTTGTGATTCAGAAGGAAGCGAATAAAGTATATAAGTTGCATAAAGCGCTTTATGGTCTCAAGCAGGTACCTAGGGCGTGGAACAAGAAGATCGACTCATACTTCGAATTGGGATTTGTCAAATGAAAATTAGAGTATGGTGTCTATGTTCAGGTTGTAGCACAAGATATAACAATCATCTTCTTATATGTTGATGACTTGCTAGTAACTGGAAATAGCTTGCAGAACTTGTTGAAGTTCAAAGAGCTGATGACGAAGGAATTTGAAATGTCAAATCTGGTAAAATTGTCTTCTTTCCTAGGCATGGAGTTTCAAATAACGAAGCAAGGTATGGTGCTACATCAAAGGAAGTATGTCAAAGAGATACTCAAGAGATTCAGAATGGATGATTCTAATCCTGCATCCACACCTGTAGAACCACATGTAAAGTTGGAGAAGAATGAAGAGGAATACAAAGTTGATGTAACTTTGTTCAAGAAAATTGTGGGATCTCTTAAGTATTTATGCAACAGTCGACCTAATATAGGTTTTACTGTCGGATTAGTAAGCAGATATATGAGTGAACCAAGAGTGTCATATATGAAAGAAGCAAGAAGAATCATGAGATATCTCAAGGGTTTGATAAACTATGGAATACTATTTCAACAAAATTCTGAAGATAAAGAAGCAATAGTTAATTGTTTTTCAGATGTTGATTGGTGTGTAGATAAGGAAGATCGAAGAAGCACAATTGGATATTTCTTTCAAGTATTTGGTTCCCCAATATCATGGTGTTCGAAGAAGCAACCTGTGGTGGCATTGTCATCTTGCAAAGCTGAATATATAGAAGATCATATGCTGCTTGTCAAGCAATTTGGATCAAATCAGTACTTGAAGAAATTGTTGTCAAAGTGAAGAAACTGCTGATGTTCCAAATCGACAACAAGTCGGCTATAAATCTGGCGAAGTATCCAGTTCTGCATGGAAGAAGTAAACATATCGAAGCTATAAGTTTCACTTCTTGAGGGAAAAGGTAAATCGAGGTGAACTTGAAGTTAGACATTGCTCAAGTGAAGCACAGTTGGCCGACATCTTCACCAAAGGATTAAGATTGACAGATTTCTGAATTTGAGAAAGAAATTTGGAATAGTTCAGATCGACTATTTTTGAGGATGTTCGACAACTTGAATTATGGGGGTGTGTTGAAACATTAAATTAGGTTTGGTAAAAATATTAGATTAGATTAGATTTGATTTAATATTTAAATATAATCCAAGTTGTGCAGGCCCAAGTCCAGTTAGGATTGTATATAAATAGTGCTAAGTTGTATCATTATTTTGTAGAATTCAATAATACAAATCCTTATTTCCCTTATTATTTTCTCTTTCTCTCCTCACTAAAATGTTTCACGCACTAACAAATTAATATTTCAAATACTTTTAGGTGTCGACAATCGAGTTAATTTCCGTAGAGATAGAACTAGGAATATGTTATATGGTTGAGGCTTGTTAGTGTTTTAGGTTGGCATTAATTTTGGTAAAACTAGGATTTAGCAATGTCATGATAGATGTTATGACATTCAGAGATTGAAGATAAATCCTACCTGCTAAGGATGTTAAAAGACAGTCGTAATCGAAGCTAAAGTCAGGTTGAAATTGCAGAAAATGCCTCGATGTCATGATGATGTTATGACATTCAAGATGACATTCTGCTCGCAGAATGCTTGTTCCCGAGATTTTCGTGAAGTTTGTTGAGCTGCTAAATATTGTTTTTCTGTTATTAGAAAGCATGCTCACGTGGTTGCTAGGTTAAACTTAATTAAACCTAAATTGGTTGTTGGAAAGACCATATTTTTAGGAGTAAATTAAGTGAACCCTAGCTATCTTTATGGAAGCCCAAACCAAGTTTCGGATCGCTTATAAAAGGAAAAGAACCTTACTACCGTGTCTGCCCTTTGAATGTATTGAAGAGATAGCAGCTTGTTTATGTGTATTGTTAGGATTTGTAACAGTTGGTATTGTGTAATTCTAGTTTTCGTGAGCCAAGCAACTATCAATTGATAAGTGCATGGACTAGGATTTGCTGTAAGGGTAGTTTATCACCAAAGCTTTAAAGCACGAGTGTTTGTCTCTTGATTGAAGCTTTGAAGCAAAATCAAGATATTTTATTGAAGTGTGTCTTCACAATTCAATTAGTCAATAGGTTGATATCACCGTGATTGAGGGGAGTGAGTAGAACTCATATCTAAGTAGGACTTAGGTAAAAGGGTCATTGGGTAGTGATTAAGTGAGAAGGCTATCAACAGGTGTGTTGGCTGTAGGGTCTTTGAATTGATACTACTAATAGTGAACTTTATCCCTGGCTTGGTAGCCCCCAGATGTAGGTTTGTTGAACGAACCTGGTGAACAACTTATTGTGTCCTTATCGCTTCAGATTTATCAGGTGAATCATATAGTGTCGACATCGTGTCATAACATTCTCTGTGACATCACGTATCTGCTGCCAGGAATTTCAAGGCTCTTGCTTGGCTTATGAGATAATAACCCATTGAAACAATTTGGGGGAATTATGTACACATCAGAACTCATAATAGTATATCTGAATACCTATTATATATAATTAGAAATAGTTAACTAGGGCCATAGGGTGAATATTAAATGAGTTGTTTATTAATTGATTGTTAGATTGGTGTGGTCTGTTTTTTTGTGTGTATATATATTTATTTACAATGATATTATTTAAATATACCTATAAGGATGTGTTATGAATTTTCTTGCTAACAGAAAAATCACGCTACTGATATCAAATTCCTTGTGTATTATTTCACTTGCCAAAAGGAACTTAAATAGTACAAAAATCTAATCTAGAATCCAAAACAACATCTAACAAACTTTTATGATTCACATCATAACAAATTTGGTGAGTCACACAAAGAATATTCTACTTAGGTCTTAGTTTAGATTCTGCAACTAATTATTTATCTTCCTCTATAGGGTCATCCCCTCAGCTGTATCACCATCTTGCCACTGATTCATAATATTCTTAGGTTAATAAAACACACCACGTACTCAAGGTGGAAATGAGAATGGTTGTCTCTTATGTGTTTGAAATCCACCTAAATTGCATCTTCGAGAAACAATCCTTTCCACTGTATTAAGAATCGCCATTTGTGTTATGTTCATCTTTGAATCAAAACATGTAACCATCACTAGTACAAAAAACACTTTTTAGCAAAGATTTTTAAGTCAGTTCTATGCCTCCCAACTTAACAAATTGATGCGGTGGCAATTTTGAAATTAATTAAACATTTGTTAAGTCTATTTATTACGTTTTTATTTTTCTTAAGAAAAAGAAACACATTTGTCTATGTTCTTCTCCAATAGATAGGGTTTCTTTACTTCACGTATGCCTCCAATCTCGCCTACACCTCTGAATCTAAATGGCCACACTTCTCACATAGCAGAGCCACCATTGTTGCCGCTTGTCTCCATATTTATTGGTTATCATTGTCATAACCCAAAATTTTCCCTCCTACTTCTCAAGACATTTCATACATCCACACTCAAGGATTCCTCAAGGGATGATCAGACAAACCCTCTCCTAGGCAATCAATCCAAACTAGGGTTTGGCAATTCTCAGATCAAGATGGACTTCCAACATCTCCAATGGTCATCATGCCTCCTCATATGCTTCAAAGAATCTCCATGTCAAGTTTCAAGCCTTACAAGTCAAGTTTCTTCAGACAATTGCTCAGATGGTTGAAAATCAGTTGTATTGGATAAAAAGTCAACTGTGGTCAACATACAGTCAAACTTCATGATTTTTGGTCAACATCTTCATTTTGAAGTCACATTCATCATTTGATCAAGGATTGATCATGATTCATCAAGAAAACTCAAGATTTTCTCAAAAGTCAAACTTTCCAAATTAGGGTTTTCTAGAGAAAAGTCAACTGAACTTTGACTGAGCATAACTTCTTCATACTTTATCAGAAATTTTTCCACCACCTCTCATAATATTATTTGTGACCTCTTGATGCCTTCCCACGACCTCATTCTATTTTTTTGATTTATTTTTGAATTTAAAAGCATTTAATTCAAATTTAAATTAAATAAAATATGAAAACAAGGTATAATTTAAGTTGGGTTGGGTTTTTATCAAGCTTGAGGACCAAGGAAGCCCACCAAACATGCCAATTTCGTGCTAGCTCATGCATGGAAGGAAAAATCAAATTTTGAAAAGATTTGATTTGATTTGAAAGAAAAATTATTTTGCATTCAATGGCATATCTTTTTTCTTTCTTTTTGCTTCAATATTACACTCTATAAATACCCAACACATTGACAAAGACAGAGGACGAAACCCTAGCCCTTGGAAGTAACCCTTATTTTCTCAAATTTTTTCCAAAGTTGTCAATTTCGAATTTGTATTTCCAGCTAGTTTTAAGGAGTTTCAAGCATTCCTTTGCCTTCCTGGATATCTCAACAACCATTCCCAACCTTTACACGAAGTCAAAACATCCCAGATCGTGCTCCCTAGCTCTCACTGATTTGGTATTTTCTTGATTTCGATTTTCTTATTTCATGCACTATTAATCGTTCTTGTTTGTTTGTATGGATTCAGGACACTCAATAGGTCATGAATGATGCATCTCATGTAAGCTCGCACGTAGAAAACATCAATTGCCATTGTTAGGGTAGTTTAGGTTATCTTCTTCGAAACTCAGTCTACAGGCTGATTCAAGACAAAAGAATATCACTATTGAATTCACAGGGGTCGATTTAGGGGGGTAGGGTATCCCTTTGCCATTTATTTTTCGTATTTTGCAGGTTTGAGGTTTTGGATCGCCGGAGAAGACGACCGGAGCTAGGGCTCCGGCGTCGTTGACTGAAACAGAGACCGACGAGGCATGCGTGGCACATTCGAAGCTTCTGATTCGTCCATCCGTTCCAACTGGGGTCCACGCGTGTTGAATGTGTTTGAAATTCAAACTTGACACGTTTTCACTTATAAGTAATCGCTTCATTAAACACCAAAGACAACATATGTTGTGCGTTTGGTTTCTCTTGGATGTCCCGGGTTCGATCCTTGGCATGTCCATTCTTTTTTTCAACTTTACAAACTAACATTTATTTTCTATTTTCTTATTTTATCAATATTTTCATGTTAATTTAATTAATCTTCAAACATTTTTTTCATGCATTTAAAAAATCACAAAAAATATTTTCTTTTTGCATTATTATCAAAAAATGTTTATTTAATTTTTAATATTAAAAATAATATTTTTGCATGCATATTTTAATTAATTGCCAATTAACCATTATATTGACTTTTAATTATTTTTAATTATCGAAATCGATTTAGAAAATTACCAAAAATTTATGTTATCATCTTATTGCTATTACTAACCTAAAACCTCTTTCCTCATTCAAAAAATCATGTTTTTACTAACATTTTTCCTCTTATGCAATTTTCTCGTATTTTCCGATTATGTATCTGCTTACAGGTTGTAACGTTTCGGACGATTTTTCTTGCTTTTCTTTTTCATATTATGTAACGCTATGGATGTAATAGTTTAATTAGGACTTTTACTTTCCGCACTCCTATTATGTAACTGCCCCAAAGCCATGTAATAACGTAGGACTTTTACATTCCACACTTTACTTTCCGCAATTTATTTTCCGCACCCTATAAACTGCTAGCAATTAGGCGTGTATGACAAGATAAAATTGGATATAGATCACTCATAATGCCAAGATAAAATATCTGAAATCGACACACTCTTTTTCACATGCACCCCTAAGGTAATTCTCTCGTTGCCTTTACGAATACAAATGGTCAAGTCCTCGAACGAGGTATCCTAGCATCGCTTACAAATATATCATCATAGTCCTTCGACAAAGATCATAGACCCACGATGTCGCCACAAATACATGATCTTGTCCCTCGATTGTTGCTCACGAAAGTGATGATCGTCTTCGAATGTGCTAGGATACTTCCTACAAGTTGCCTTCTATGACCATCCGATGTCCCTTCGAATGTCCCTTTACATCCAACGAATAGGGTTTCCTATCAACTAATGGTATGGATAACACTATTCTAAAGGAACGTAAAATAACACGAAAATGACCATTCTGAGTAGGTAATAAGACTTTTAGTTGCTTGCTCAAACAAAATACTTTTCACACCTCACACTTTTTGTCAAAGTTCAAACTCTTTTCAAAAACGAAACATTTCCGAACACTTTGTATACATTCCTACATGAATCATTACAAAGTCAAAGCGAAATGCCTTTTCAAAATATTTTGTCAAACACACAGAAAGCACTTTTAAAAAATGATCTAAGAGCAACTAAGAGCCCGTAGAAAACTACGGATGGAAAGGGGTGCTAATACCTTCCCTTTTCATAACCTTCTCCCTTACTCAGAATCTAACAAAGGTCTTTTCCTGTTCTTTTCACCTTCCCTTAATTGGATAAAAGAAAAGTCGCGCGACTCTTGCTATCCGCATTTGCGTATACAAAATCTCAAAAGTCACCATCAGACATGTAATCTAGCGACTCGGGGAAACACCCTAAAGAGAGAATGCCTTAGGGATTTTTAGATCACCATCGCTTCTCTTGACTTGTATGCTTTACTTTTAAGGGTTGCTTGGGTATTATATTTGTGGGGATCCTACACCCGGATCCGTGTTTCCTTTAGGTAAGTAGCAATAGATCGTCATGACTGTTAGCGATACCAAACGGTCAACATGATGGCTACGTTAGTGTGACACTTTGGATGTCCCGATACTTTCATTTCCAAGTTGAGGATAGTATTTGGCTTCGTGGTGTCATCACACTAACTCAACTTTAGAACCTTAATTGACCCATCTTGGCCATTAGAAGGTAGTGAGATGACCCTTTGTAGACTAAGGTTGATGATACTGATGCTACGCTATTAAAATCAGACTTTTGATATTTTTGACCACTTGGTAGTCGCGTTGAAATAAACACCTACGAGAAAGATCAATGATATGAGATTCCTAGAACCTGTTATTATTATAGGACAGATGAACCAACTCAAACTTTTGGTAGGGTAAACACCTATACCTCATGCAAGCCTTAAACCTAGGGCTATTGTGTGAATTGTTTGTGCTTGCTAAACATGACATCATGACATCATCGCATTGCATATCATTTCTAACTATTTCAAGGACCTAGGATTTATCTTTGCCTGCTTTTGTAGGGATTATGGCTTCCAAAGACTATCCGGATCAACTTAATGGGTGTACCTTCTCACTCAAAGAATTGGTTTCAAATTACCGACCATGCCAGTTCATCAAAAGACATGGTTATCTGACTTGGTTATCTCCGGTTTTGAAGAAGATATGATGCATGTCCTATTCCGCTTCGATCCGAAACACGCTTTTACATTCCTCAGATTATCGTTGGTTCCTACCTTGGAAGAGTTCTCTAAGTTACTTGGGGTACCTATTCTTGACCAAATGCCATTCACCGGTTTAGAAAAGGTTCCTAAGTACAAGACATTGCATCAGCATTACATCTAAAGCGCTCAGACATTGAAGCTAATTGGGAAACAAGAAGCGGAGTTAAGGGTTTACTTGCTAAGTTCCTAATTAAGAAAGCTCGAGAATTCCTCAAAGCTATGAGTTTCCATGCATTTGAAGACATCTTGGCCTTGCTAATCTATGGTTTGGTTTTATTTACTAATTCGGATCAATTCATAGATGTCAACGCCATCAAGATATTCCTTACTCGCAATCCAGTACCTACTTTACGTGGGGATATTCTACATTCTCTCCACACTCGTACCATCAAAAGACAAGGAACTCTCATGTGTTGTATACCGTTACTTTCCAGGTGGTTTATTTCGCACCTTCCTTCATCAGTATTGAAGAACGAGCAAAGGTTGAAGTGGTCTTAAAGACTAATGTCACTCTCTCATTCAGATATCCGTTGGTGTCTCTTTTCTCAAAAGGACTTCACATTCATCGAGCGTTGTGGAGAATTCCCTAATGTACCACTCCTTGGTATAAGGGGAGGTATTACTTACAACCCTTCTCTTCTTCTACGTCAATTTGGTTATGCTCGAAGAGACGGTACTCATGATATGCTTCTCCAAGATGTTGTGTTCGACTACCACCACGATCTCCAGAATTACCGCCGAAGGTTCATACACGCTTGGGGCATGGTAAAGAAGACTGATACCAAGACTTTGGGGCACCAAAACTCCATTCCTTGGGAACCTTACCTCAAATGTAGATGCAGCTCGAGCTCAAACCCTCATGAAACCTGCTATGTGAACCCATCTCACTGCTTCTCCATCCCGACATGCCTACCGATTTTGAAGACTTCAAGAGATCCGATTCAACTTAAAGAAGAAAGGGATACATTTGAAGCTCATATGCAAGCGAGAAGAAGGTACTAGAGTTGACCAAGCTATTTCACGAGGAGCGGAACATCAACGCCTACCTCGGCAAAGAGGAAGCGCCATGGAGACTTAGAGCTTTAGGATTGTTTTTCTTTTATTTTTTCTCGAACTATCTTTGTACTTAAAAAGAAAAAGCATAAAAAGAACTAATAAATGTTTGTTCGCTTGTTTAACAAATTTAAATCCTTAAGGTCCTTGAAAACATTGCATTCAAGATAAACATCGCATATCATGGCATAACATTGCATAATAGGTACATTGAAGATTGGTTTTCCATTTTCTCGCTATTTATTTTATCGAAATGGCTCTTGAATGATCACAAAGATCTTCGACTCTAATGCTCGGCCCAGAATGTTCACCGCTTGGTCCAAGGCCAAGAAGATCTGAAGAAGCTCATCAACAAAAAGAAGAAAGTCATTGGTGTTCTCAACATGGGAAGACGTCACAAAGGTGGTCCTAAGGTGGTTAGCCGGATTGAGTTCTCAGAAGGGAGTGTCAAGACTAAGGGAAGTGTCAAGGGCAACGAGGATGACCAGTGTGAGCCTGAGAAGAAAGGAGAAGATTATGAGGGTGATCAGTACTCTTATGAGGATGACAAATACAAGCAACTTGAAGACCGTCTGAATGCTGTGGAAAATCTGAAGATGTCCGGGCTGAATTTTGATGATCTGAGTCTTGTTCCTGGTGTGTTGATTCCTCCCAAGTTCAAAGTTCCTACTTTTTCCAAATATGATGGCATTTCTTGTCCGAAGCTGCATTTGAAGTCCTATGTCGTAAGATCAACCCCACACCGATGATGAAAGTTGTGGATGCATTACTTTCAAGCGAGTTTGTCCGGAACTCAATTGGAGTGGTATTATCAGCTAGAGAGCGACCATATCCGTACTTGGAGTGACTTGGCAGATGCATTCTACAGACAGTATGAGTACAATGCTGAATTGGCACCCTCTCGCATGCCACTACAGAGCATGCCTGAAACAACCGGCTGAACATCATCCGATAACTATATCAATGAAGTCGCCATCGAACGTTTTCTATCTCACAAAAGGAGAAAGGTGAACGCATCGCGAAAACCTCAAAAGGATAAGACACGGTCTTGCGACCGAGAGATAGGGTAAGGGAATCTATTACGCGAAGGGAAGGTATTAGCACCCCACACGTCCGTAGTACTCTACGATATCCACTTCTATTTTCTGTCTAATGGGTGTGTTCATATCTATTTACAACTTAATTGCTATATCCGTATGCTCAAAAGAATGCATGTGAAAGAAAGGAAAATAAAGAAAACACGGGGAAAAGAAGGAAATATTTACAAAGTTTGCTCGATCGAGCCCCGTGACAAGATGCCTACGTATTCCCGCGTGCAATGGGAAAGTCAGAGCGCCGTAGTTCGGCTCACATGTTTTGATGGGTTATGTGGTTTTTAATTATGAAAATAATTTAAACACAAAAGAATACCCGTAGGCAAAAAAAGTTTGCATTTGGTTGGTTGTTTTTACCTTTGACTCGATAAAGGAAGCAATCGATTGCAGCGGAGCTATTGCACTAGAATCGGCGGGGTTGATTATGGACCTTTCTTCCGCTTGCCCATATATCAATGACTCGATGACAGAAATATAAAAAGCGGGACTTCGCTGGTGGTACCACGCCGGTGTCCTAACCACTCGACCTATGCAAGCACAAATATAAACACTTATCGAGAATTACCTCCCTATGGATGGAGGATTTTAAACAAACCAAACATTAGCAAAATGTAATCGCCCTAAACGGGTCTTTAAATAAACCAGAGGGGTTCCTGAACATGCTCCAACTACGGAAGCCCCTTCATACATCTCTATTCCTACTTCTCATGGCAAGGAAAGCGGTAAAATCCTACTTCTCATGCTCTCTAGAAAAGCGGTAAAGAAATGCGATAAATAAAGTAAAATAAATACCAAACGGATATTAAATCCGAAGAGCACTGCAAGCTAAGAAATATTCCGAAAAACTTCAAGTACTGCTGGCACGCAATAAAGAATTCCGGTGAGAAGTGTGCTGAGGCACAAAAAGCATAATCAGAATGTGTGTCATACACATCTGAATCAAATACACCTGCACAAGATCATAATCCAGACAAACAGATACAGAGTACACACACATGTGTGCAACATAAAAATATGGATTTTTATACGTCCAAATCAATAGTATAACGCCTCGCACTCGTGATACAAAAATGTAATGGAAACAAAGAATGCGACTTTTAAATAAAGCGTAAAACGCAAAAAAAATGATTATTTACAATGAAATCGGAATATTGAAAATAAATTTGAAATTTTACTTACAACACTAAGATAAGGTATACTTTCAACTATAATTAAACGGTATAAAAATATCTTAGAGTTTCTTTTAAAGAAAATATAGCATTATATTCTTAAGTCAACTATAAAAGAAAAAAAACATCTAAATGTATTATTTAAAAATGAATTAGAATTAATTGCAAAAATAAAAAAAAAGTCAAAAATATTCAAATATCCTAAAATATCAGAATATGTTTTCTATGTATTTTTTACAATTCGAAGTAATTGAAATCGAAATTAAAATCGAACGGATGTCAATATTATGGTACATGAAACATGGGGGGTGTGAAACTGATTTTCTGTTTGAACTGAATCTAGTTAAATTGTCACGCTGGGCTCAAAAACAGGGGGGTATGGTCACGAATTTCTTAAGCCCAGTCTATAAAATACATTAAGCCCGTTTCAGTTTTTGGTCTAAGTCCCTTTATTCCCCTTTTTTTTTGGTCCAAAACATCATTATTATTATTTTCTATTATCCAGATTAATTTAAATTAAATGTCACGTTTTTTTTATTTCATTATGTATGTATGTAGCATATAAACATCAATTGGTCAAAAATTATTTAAGTTATATTTTCAGATTTTATTTTATTTTTAAGCAAAAATGAGAGACACGTGGCACAATCTAAGCGGTTGGTATGGAAATTTACATGAACTAATCTCATAATGCCACGCGTAGGGTCAGGGATGAGGAACTCGCCGGAATTGGATTTCGATTATCATCTCCGGCGAAACTTGACCGAAAAACCATTTTTCATGGAAGTTACATCATTTTACTCGTCCTGTTGCGTAAACTCCCGATCCGAGGGCCAATGTTATTTATTCTAACCACCTCCTATGGCAACTACACTACAAGATTCCAGATCTGAAGCAGGAATATGGTGATCTTCGTCACTCGATCTATTCCGAGTCCGTATCAATTTCAGATTATTCTAGACACATTGATGCAAAAGATGTGAACTATCATAACAAAACTAGCATGATGAGATGAAATCGAACAACTTACCGGTTCGAAATATGCAAGCTACAGGGCGAGAATTCCACAGTGCATCCGTTTCTTGAAGATGATGATGATGCTTTAAGACTCTTCATACTGATGAGAAATAGACTCGCGTACTTGATCGAATTTCGAGCAAGAGAAAAAGGAGCTTGAATATCCCGTGCTGAGAAGATCGAGAGCAGAAATAAGAGCTTCTTGAAGATGAGCGTAAGAGAGTGAGGCTGCCAGTACAACGTTGACGCAGAGAGAGAAAAAAACGTGAGAGGTATGATGATTATGTGGAAATAGTCAGCAGAAGAAGATGGAAGGCATGAGAGAATGCGAGGCGAGAGAGGAGAAAGCGATAAAGTGAGTTTGTTAGAGCGATGTAATCGGTCGTTACCAAGAGAGAAGGCAGTGGAAAGAAAGAAGGGTGAGGTGGTGATGTAACAGAATGGTTATCGGTTCTGTTAGCGTGAAGGGGAAAAAAGAAGAAAGATCCATGAGCTAAATCTGTTTCCGTTTCTGTGGTGGTGGTAATTGAATGAAGGTGAAGGGAGAGGGTTGGATGAAGAGAAGAATGGGATGACGTAGAAAAATGGTCTGTAGAGAAAGAGAAAGAGTAGTGTGCGTGAGTGAAGAGTGTGGAAGAAGAGAAAGATGTGTGTGGGAAAAAAGGAATTCTGTTACAGTTTTGTTAGCCGAAGAAAAAGAAAGCCGCGAGTGAGTTTTGTTGATGGAGTGTGGCAGCCAACAAGAAAAATGAAGGAGAGTTACAAGCTGTCAAAAGAATGAGAGTGAGAACATGTGATCAGTGGTGGGCTGTGAGGTTGTTCGCGAGAGTCAGAGCTTCCAAATGCCATGCCCATAACCTTTCGAGTCAATAACTCCCGATTTACGAACTTTTGCATTTCGATTCGAGAACCAAAATTCTAGAAAACATTTATGCAATCGACTTTCATGTTGAAACTTTTTCGAATCGAAGCCTGTAGCATGTTTAAAATCGACTCTGAAATCATGACGTCAACACTGATTGCGTTATCATGTGATTCTTCCAAGCATTGCCTGCCATGCGTTCATGTTGTCCGCACTACTTTGTGACCTCATAACTCTTTCGATATTCGACTGGATGATTCGAACCCAGACTTGCTGGAGCTCGCACATAGAAACAACTTAGACACAAAATCCAAAGGCCTTAATCATCGAGTAAAAAGTGTTTGAAATTTGTCCCATGAGTGTTCGATGAAATGCTTGGCTTTGCAAGTTTTGCACATGACATGTAGCAATTTTCCAACTTCAAGTCACATTTATGCGTCGATTTTCCGACGTCCGAAACGAAAAATTTTCTAAACAGAACATGTAGAGTATACGACAAACTCCAACTTTAGTGTTCGGAGTTTTTCCGTGCGGCGATCGGATCGACAAGAAAACGGCCCCGAACACGTGCACAAAAACTGTTCGATGAAATGCGTCCATAGCCATGGCAAACGTGTGTATGCTGTCTTGCATTTTAACAACTTCAAATTGCAAACTACGGCGCTCCGTATCTTCCAGCTCCGACGTCCGAAACAAAAAAGTTTCTAAACGGAACTTGTAGATGGAATTACGAACTCCAACTTTCGTGTTCGGAATTTTTCCGTGCGGCGACCGAATCAATGACGAAAACAGCCCTGAACACGCGCACAAAACTGTTCGATACGATGCAAACATAATGAGTTCTTATTTTCTGAGCTTTATAATTTCCGACCTGAGTCCCGAATGAATTCGACTCCTTCAACAAAGTTATAAATTGCCGTGAGATGAACAACTTTTCAGTTGAATATTTTTTGATTCGGAGCCACGAACTATGATAAAATCGACCCTGAAATTGTCGGCTTGAGCATAGAAACAAACACTTCAAAATATTTCAAAGTGTTAAATTTTTGAGAAATGATAAACCGTAACTTCTGAGCTCCGTAATTTTTTATCCGTTTCCCGAATGGATTCGATTTCTTCAGCAAAGTTATAGATTGCCAAATGAGCAACTTTGATTTTGAACTCGACTTAATCGACGCCGAATACGTGTAAAAGACCTCCGAAGTCGAGCACTTGAACATGTTAAAAACACTCGAAATTTTCACTAAGTGTAAACTTCAAAAGTTATGAACTTCAAACTTCGGAGCTTTATAACTCGAAATTCGGGCATTTCTGGAAAAAGTCGGAGTACGAAATGCGCTCTTTCCAACGACTATCAATTCACAAATTTTTGACCACAGACGGGCGAGATACGGATGCGGCAACATGGCTCCGTGAACACAAAATACTTAAAACTTAGAAAAATTTTCTGAGTCCAAGATTACTTAAAATGCAAGAAACCTCATTTTCACCCGATTCTTCCGATTTTTCTCAACAAATGGTCGCATTTTCTCAAATGTCGACTTTTGACCATAATTTTGACCCGAAATTCCGCCCGGTCAAACTTTGACTTTTGTTGACTTTTTGATACACACACTCAAATATCATTTTATCCGTCCGTTCTTGATTTTCTGATGAATCGGCGGATCGATGTCGATACGTACTTTACCACTCACAGAAGGCCATATAATCAATTCGGGCTCAAGTATTCGACCACAACACACTGTAGCTCAAAACTGTAATCAATATTCATCTGATAGGCAATCAAAACACCAAAAACTCAACTCGCGAGATAATAATCAGAAGCTTCTGGACACACATATCTTGCGTATTAAAATGACGCTCGAATTATCAAAACCTCAAATAGTCAATTTTTTGGAACCAAACCTCTTCTTCAGAACTACACAGGTTCACATGATTTAGAAAATCTCGAACCCATGATCAATGCATGAATGATATGTATGCGATGACCTATTAATTAAGTGTCAGCCAATTATTTATTAACAAAATGAAGAGGGCGAATTTTGGGGTGCCACATGCCTTATTCAATCTTCTTTCGAGGGTGAGATTGGTGCAAGCCTTTCCAACACTCAAGGTAGGAGAGGATTGAATACTTAAATGAATCGTAAAATTCGCGCTCTGAAGGCGAGCGGACAATTATTATATTTTGATTTTCATCCGAATATACACCGGGGAAAGACATAAAGAGTATACACTTATACTAATGAACTGCATTCCGCCACGAGAACAATTGTATTGAAGTGACACACCGAGATGATAAAGAGGACACCATGAAGGGCGACTGCTGAGGATTAGAAATGAAGGAGACAAATTCATACAAACGAACTCGGGCATTCCGCTCACGAGAACAATTGTATTGAAATGACCCATCAAGGATGATGTATGTGAGCTCAACAAAAGAATTGGATGTCGGGAGAGGACAAACCAACCGGAGGAGGAAATCACCGGGAGAAGGTGAAATTCAACCGAAGAGAAAACGTCGGGAGAAGACGGAATTCTCAAAGAGAACACCGGGAGAAGGCGAACTTAACTGTCAAGGATAAAAAACATCGAGATACGATGATTACCTGACAAACTAGAAGGTAATGTCGGGAGAAGACGATCCTATCTAGAAAATACCACCGGGAGAAGGTGATACCTCACCCAAGAGAATGTCGGAGAAGACAAGACTCTAAAAAGGGGAACACCGGGTGAAGGTGAACTAACTGGAGAAGAAACCACCGGGAGAAGGTGAACTTCAACCAAAGAGAAACGTCGAGAGAAGACGAAACTCTCAAAGAGGACACCGGGAGAAGGCGAACTCAACTGTCAAGGATAAAAACATCGAGAGACGATGATTACCTGACAAACTAGAAGAAAAATGAGAGAACCATCTAGAAAATACCACCGGGAGAAGGTGATACTTTACCCAAGAGAATGTCGGAGAAGACAAGACTCTAAAAAGGGGAACACCGGGTGAAGGTGAACTAACTGGAGAAGAAACCATCGGGAGAAGGTGAACTTCAACCAAAGAGAAACGTCAGGAGAAGACGAAATTCTCAAAAACGAGCACCGGGTGAAGGTGAACTAACTGGAGAAGAAACCACCGGGAGAAGGTGAACTTCAACCATAGAGAAACGTCAGGAGAAGACGAAATTCTCAAAAATGAGCACCGGGTGAAGGTGAACTCGACAGAGGGTAAGACGTCGAGAGAAAACGGGCTACCCATAGAAAGAGTGCCGGGAGAAGGCAAGACTTTCCAAAAAGAGCACCGGGAGAAGGTGAACTCAAGAAATAGGAAGAGCGTCGGGTGAAGGCGAACCCCAACAACAAAGAGAACATCGGGTGAAGATGGACTAAATCATAGGAAAAATGCCGGAGAAGACGAGTACAAACAACAAAGAGGCCATCGGGTGAAGATGGACTTAATAATATGAAGAACGCCAGGAGAAGGTGAAAACAAACAACAAAGAGGCCATCGGGTGAAGATGGACTTAATAATATGAAGAACGCCAGGAGAAGGTGAAAACAAACAACAAAGAGGCCATCGGGTGAAGATGGACTTAATAGAGAAACATCTGTACAAAGATGAACTCACAAGGGAAAGAGACCGATCGAGAGGACTCTAACAAAGATTGCCACCATGTCGGGCTTTAAAAGGTGCATGCAACGCACAAGAACTATAATATCCCTCAGGCCAGAGGCGGGGTATAATTCTTCAAGAGTGGCAATTATCTGAATTACCACACACCAAGTATGGATACTCAAATACTTGAAAAGTAAGAAAGGTTGAATACCGACTCTTAATCACACTCTAACGGCAAGACAAACACATGTAACATAACCGAAGGCTTGCTACGCAAGAGAAGTCGACGACTTACTGGGGAAAGGGTAGCACAACCCGATGTGACTGAGATAAAGAAAGTCACAGAAAACTCCACTGGAGAGGGAAAAGGTTCCCATAAGACACTTGATTTGAAGTGATAATTAGGGAAGTAGAAATCCGTTGAGAAAACATCTTGAGGGTAGACCACATAGATTTTTTATTTCTTCTGGATATATATAATTGGCAAACACTTAATATGCATGTTTGAATTTTTGTGGCGTAATGCTCCCAATCAATGGAATGCTACGCGTTTAGAGAGATGCAATGTATTGAATGCATGCTTGAATGATTAAATGAGAAGTAATAATATCGGTGATCGGCTACTGAGAAGCCATTAACATCCAAGAGAGGGGTCCCACTGGGGAGTGGATTTTGTAGAACTATTGCAAAAATAAATTGCAATTCCAATATGGAAAAAGTTCTTCACTTGGGGAGAATCGAATTGGACTTCAAACCAATCTTGCCTTCCTGGGGAGAGAGTCATTACTCTTCACTGAGGATATAGAAAAAAATTCTCTAGAGAATTCTCCTTCTTTCATTGGGGAATTTGGAAGACTTCATGGGGAAATCCGCAAGCATCTGCGAGCAACCATTAACATCTTGAGTATATCAAATGGCAGTAGACTTCATCAGAGCATCAATCCTCTCGTGGAGATATGAAGCTTTTAAACCAAGGACCCGCCGGGGAGAACATAACAACTTTTGTCTCCAAGAATAAGGATCTCAATAGCAAGACCACACTGGGGAGACTTCGACTGAGGAATGCACATCGGTGTAGAAATACCGGAACGGATGAATGATTAGTCTTCATTGGGGAAGAGAAATCTGATTCAGATAGAAAGCTCCACTGGGGAATACATTCAGATGTCCAACTCCACTAGGGAAACAAATATTCTTGTCCCAACATGGTTGATCTGAGAACAAAACTCTTGAAGATACTCAGAATAACTTCACATGGAAGAGTGCGACTTACACCGGGGAATAGAATTAATTGACCGGGGCGCAATTCACAATGGAAACTTTGATGTGGCAAGGCACTATTCACTGGAGAATATGATAACAAATCAACTGTCAAGCATACTCATTGGGTATATCAACCCTAAGTCAACGGTTCAAACATCATCTTCAATGAGAATAAAGGCTAGAACCCTCCATTGGGGATGAGTTGAGAATTCGATGGACATTCACTGGGGAATTTATCCTGGAATAGATATCAATGACCTCACTGGGGATTTACCTGAAATCGGTACCCATAACTTGCACTAGAGATTATGATAATGTCGATACGTCGAGGCGTGTATCACTGAGGAACTAATCAACCCATCAGGTCCTTCTGACGATGAATTCTGCTTGAGAATCAACCTCGTTGGGGATAAGCCTCAACCAACATCAAGCTTATACTAGGGAATACGACAATATCAATATGTCGAAGCACGAATCACTGGTAACAAAATAAATCCATCAGGACCTTCTTGGAAATGAATTATGCTTGAGAATTACCTGCAAGTTGCAAGTCATGACAACGTCTCCAAGCATAGAGTGGCAAACTTTGGATACGCCATTAACACCCAAAATCTTAAGCAGCCAAAATTTACATCATGCTTGTAACAACAATATTTTAAAAATGCAAAGTTTATCAAAATATCGGACGTATTTTTTGCAAACAAACTAGTAAAATAAAAATAAACATAAAACTAAAAGAAACATAATTTGGATAAAAATTTGAAATTTTATTGATTTCATAGCCCACTTAATGCTTTATATCAAGAAGCAATTCCTAAAAGAGGTAATTGCATACACTACAACATAATGGAGAGACATAAATGGCAATGTAACGACAGATTTCAACGGATCTGACTTCGCTATAACCCTCCATGTCTTCAAAGCACCTTAACCATCTTGCTTTCTGGACAAACTGATTGGAATGTTTCCATACCCTTCCAGATTAAACATTTACAAAGGAGTGAAGAAACAAAGATGCAATGCGGACCGTAGTCATTCGCTTTAAATCCCTCTTTTGCCTGGATCGCCCTTTCGGGTTTTCGATCCACCGGAATACCCTTTTTTGCCTAAATTGCCCCTTGACGGGCTCAACTTAGCGGGTGTACTTATTTTCACTCTACCACTCTTTCTTGTCCCTAAATTTTGCCCGAACCTCTCACCAGGTTCGTCGGGACTGCCTTTTTCTGCCAGAGCCAATCGACTCAGCGGGTCTATTTTATGGTATTTTTGACTATTCGCATTGACGGGGTGAGGAAAATCCTCTCCATCCATAGTTGTAAGCATCATGGCTCCTCCGGAGAAAACTTTCTTTACAACATATGGTCCTTCATAATTCGGAGCCCATTTGCCCCGGGCATCTGTATTGCTTGGAGGCAAGATTCTCTTCAACACGAGATCGCCAGCCTGAAAATTCCGAGGACGTATTTTCTTATCGAAAGCAGCTTTCATCCTCCTTTGATACACTTGTCCATGGCAAATTGTCGTCAGCCTCTTCTCGTCAATGAGATTCAACTGGTCTAAACGATTCTAGACCCATTCAGCTTCATCTAACTGAACATCTATCATAATTCTCAAGGAAGGGATCTCAACCTCCACAGGTAGGACAGCTTCCATACCGTATACCAAAGAAAAGGGTTGTCTGGTTGACGACGCATCAAGTGCGATAACCATGCAAAGCGAAGGGTAACATCTCGTGCCAATCTCTATAGGTGACAACCATCTTCTGCACGATCTTCTTAATGTTTTTATTTGCTGCTTCCACAGCCCCATTCATCTTTGGGCGATACGGAGATGAGTTATGATGCTTAATCTTGAAACTATCGCATAGTTCCTTCATCATCTTATTGTTAAGATTGGAGCCATTATCTATGATGATCTTCTCAGGAACTCCATATCGACAAATGATATTGTTCTTAATGAAACACGTAACCATTTGCTTGGTCACGTTAGCATAAGACGCCGCTTCAACCTACTTAGTAAAGTAATCAATGGCGACCAAAATGAAACGATGACCATTGGAAGCGGTTGGTTCTATCCTTCCGATCATATCGATTCCCCATATTGCAAATGGCCAAGGAGAAGTCAAGACATTCAAAGGAGAAGGAGCCACGTGGATCTTATCAGCATAGATTTGGCATTTGTAACATATTTTGAAATGATTATAACAATATGTTTCCATCATGACCAATAGTAACCGGCCTCAAGATTTTTTATTTTCTTGGCATAGTGTGTCTGCTAGAATGTGTCCCGGGAACCTTCATGAATTTCTTTTATAATGTTTTGCCAGTGTCCACACATCCGAGTAGTAGAACAAAATCATAATTTCTCCTATACAACACACCATTGTTCAGAAGAACTTGGTGAATACTTTCGTAGTCTTTTATCTGTGATTGAAGCATCCTCTGGATATTCTTTAGTCTCAAGATACCTTTTGATATCATAAAACCAAGGCTTTTCGTCAATTTCCTCTTCCATCTCATAACAAAATGCGGGCTCATCCAACCTCATGATGGTGATAGAGGGGGCTTCATTAGCCCATTTGACTTTAAACATGGACGATAAAGTAGCCAATGCGTCTGCCAAATTATTCTCTTCTCTTGGAATATGATTGAAAGTGATCTCATCAAAATTCGGGATCAGTTTTAAGACATGCTCTTTATACGAAATTAGATTAGGGTGACGAGTCTCCCAATCTCCGTTGATTTGGCTAATTACTAGAGCTGAATCTTCGTACACTTCCAATATCTTGATCCTCAAATCAATGGCTGCTTCGATCCCAAAGATACAAGCTTCGTACTCGGCAATATTGTTCGTACATTCAAAACAAATCATGGCAGTGAAAGGGATGTGAAACCCTGTTGGTGAAGTAATAACGGCACCGACACCGTTACCTAAAGCATTAGATGCACCATCGAACACCAACCTCCATCGTGGTCCTGGTTCGGGTCCTTCATATGGGCCTGGAATGTTGCAATCCCTAATAAACATAATATCCTCATCCGGAAATTTGAACTTCATCGGTTGATAATCATCATCCATAGGCTGATGAGCAAGGTAATCCGCCAATACACTACCCTTGATAGCTTTTTGAGTAGTATACTGGATATCATATTCCGTGAGAATCATTTGCCAACGAGCCACTCTTCCAGTGAGAGCTGGCTTCTCGAAGATATACTCAATCGGATCCATTCTGGATATCAACAAAGTGGTATGGGTCAACATGTATTGCCTCAGTCAGCGAGCAGCCCAAGCCAAAGCACAACAAGTTTTCTCGAGCAATGAGTATTTTATTTCACAGTCGGTAAACTTTTTGCTAAGGTAGTATATGGCATGCTCTTTTCGACCAGACTCGTCTTGTTGCCCCAGGACACACCCCATTGAACTTTCAAGTACTGTCAGATACATGATCAAAGGTCTACCTTCAACTGGAGGCGAAAGGATCGGAGGTTCCTGCAGGTACTCTTTGATTTTGTCAAAAGCCAATTGACAATTATCATTCCAACTGTCCGTCTGATCTTTTCTTAACAATTTGAATATAGGCTCACACGTGGCTGTAAGATGAGAGATGAATCTAGCAATGTAGTTCAATCTCCCTAAGAAACCACGAACCTGTTTTTCAGTTCTCGTTACAGGCATTTCTTGTATAGCTTTCACTTTGGCAGGATCAACCTCGATTCCTTTTTCACTTACAATGAAACCCAACAATTTTCCCGACCTCACTCCGAAGGTGCATTTATTAGGATTCAACCTCAGCCTGAATTTTCGCAATCTTTTAAACAACTTTAGAAGATGAACAAGGTGTTCCTCTTCTGTCTGGGACTTTGCAATCATATCATCAACATAAACTTCGATCTCCTTGTGCATCATATCATGAAAAAGAGTGACCATCGCCCGTTGATATGTTGCCCCAACATTCTTCAAACCAAAAGGAATCACTTTGTAACAAAATGTTCCCCAAGGTGTAATGAAAGTAGTCTTCTCCATATCATCTGGAGACATCTTGATTTGATTATAGCCAGAAAAACCATTCATGAAAGAAAATACTTTGGCTTGAGCCGTATTGTCAACCAATATGTCGATGTGCGGGAGCGGGAAATCATCTTTAGGGCTTGCTCTGTTCAAGTCCCTGTAATCGACACACATTCTAACTTTGCCATCTTTCTTCAGAACTGGTACAATATTCGCAACCCATGGAGGATAAGAAACAACTTTCAGAACTGGTACAATATTAGCATTCACTGTCGGTCTCATCCCCAATGGCATCAACATCTTCAAACTGGATGCCTCCTTTAACAAACTGGATTGGCGGGGGAATCTTTGGATGTGCAGGAGTAGCCAATGGCGCTTTTCCAGGTACATAACCCAAACCTTTCTTGTCCTTCTGAGTTGGGAGCTCCAAAACTCTACCCCAACCTTCAGGGTGTCCAGATTCAACAATAGCACGAGCTTCGCGGTAGGACGTCATGGAGACCTCTGGTGTTTTAACCTCAGCACGAGGAGTCTTGACAACTTGAACAGTTTCAAACGCCTGAAAAGGAGTCTCATGAGTTTCTCCTTCGACTTCTACATAGCGGATAGAGCTCAAACAACTAACTACATATTCCTCTTCTCCACAGATGGTAACCACCTTCCCATTAACCAGGAACTTCAGCTTTTGGTGCAAAGTCGAGGTGACCGCACCTGCCCCATGAATCCAAGGGCGACCAAGTAAACATCAGTAAGATGGATTAATGTCCATAACAAAGAAAGTTGTTTTGAACGTCTGCGGACCTATTTTCATTGGCAAGTCCACTTCTCCAAACACAGACCTTCTAGACCCATCAAAAGCCTTGACAATCAAATCACTTGGCCTAATCACGACTCCATCATAATCGAGCTTCATCAAAGCAGACTTCGGGAGCACATTGAGAGATGATCCAGTGTCAACCAACACAGAGACAGTCGTATTGCTAATTCAATAGAGATGTGGAGAGCTTTATTATGGTTTCTTCCTTCAGGAGGTAAATCAGAGTCAGTGAAGCTCAACCCGTTGCTTGCAGAGAAGCTATTCACAATACCTTCGAACTGATTAATAAAGATTTCCTGGGGCACAAAAGAAGTTCCTAGCAAATTCATCAAGGCCTCTGTGAGGCTCGAATCTCATAGGCCAAGATGGAAATTCGTGGTGTTTGACCAAGCGATCAATGATCTTATAATCACTTCCGAATATACCTCATAAGCTCGCTTACATCCTTATCTAGATCGATTCATAATAGGCGTGGAACTTTTGGGACCGACTCATTACTTTAGCTATAACTCCTTTTCCTTTAACCTAGCTCCGGCTTTCAAAGAATCGCCCGAGAGGATAAACTGACTGCCACGGGTCATCCACTTCTCAACTATATACTATTAGCAGACCCCATAGATACTATTTAGTTTTTCGAGCATTTACATCCATCATCGAACCGCAAGGTCTTTTCTCAATCAGACTTGGATTTCCTTCCTCAAAGATTCACAACTGGCTATGCCGCACTAAACAATCTTTTACAATCAAGGCCACATATGTGAAATTCTCCCTGCATCAACAATTGTTCTTTCACCCACATCAGGGGAACGATCAGCTGATCAACATTCATAACCAGGTTGAGACCCTCATCACCATAGATTGCATTGGCAGTGGGACCACCATGATTAGGTAACAGTTGTTGAATGACATTCGGAGCTGGCGGTGGGCCGAAATTAATGGCTTCGGTATCCAGCAATTCTTGCACCTTATATTTCAGAGCAATGCAGTTCTCAGTAGTATGCCCCTGCCCATCATAATGATAAGCACAACGAGCATTTGCATCAAAATTATACGGCAGCTTTGTAGGATCCAACTTCCATGGACGTAGCTCAATCATTTTCAGGCTCACCAAATAGTTGAAGACATCGGTATAAGACATGGGTAACTGATCAAATTTCTTTGGCGGTCCCTTTGGTCTTTGCTGATTACCTTGGCGAGGTGCATAAGTTTGTCTCTTAGGAGCGGCAATGGCGGGAATAGTCACGGCAACAACTTGGTGATCATATTCCTGATACTCCCCTTTACCTCTCTTGGAGTAAAGAGCACTGGATTCTCCCTCCTTCTTCTTATAACCTCCAAAAACTTTCTTGACACCACTAGTCTGGCCTTTATCGACACTAATGTCTTGGATTTTTCCCAATTTGATTCCAACTTCAATTCGTTCACCAAACATTACCATGTCAGCGAAGGATCCAGACATACTGCAACATGTATAGTATTGCCCCTGTAGAGTACCAGCAAACAAATACACCATTTCACGCTCCAACATAGGAGGTTGGACTTTCGCGGCTATCTCGCGCCACCTGTGCGCGTATTCTTTGAATGATTCATTAGCTTTCTGAGATAAATTTTGTAACTGAGTTCTAGTTGGAGCCATGTCTCTGTTATACTGATATTGTAGCACAAAAGCTTGGACCAAGTCTCTCCAAGTTTGAATGTGGGAACTCTCGAGACTCATGTACCAATCCAGAGGACCACCAACCAAGCTATCCTGGAAGAAGTGCATCAGGAGCTTCTCATCTTTAGAATACGCGGACATCTTCCGGTAGTAAGACCTTATATGAGTTTTGGGACAGCTATTCCCCTTGTATTTAGTTAGCTTTGGCACTTTGAATTTAGGGGGGATTTTTACCCCTGGCACAAGTCCCAAATCAGTCATATCGAAAACCACAACCCCTTGGTTCTCAAAAGCACGCATACACTCCTCGAGCATACGCAGTTTTCTGTCAAGATTCGGTTTGTTCATCAGCATTAGAATACCAATCTTCCATATAGTCTTCCTCTGGTTGAGGAATAGGGATCGGAGCACCTCTACGAACTTGAGGCTATATCACCACTTGTTCAGCTTGATGATTCATCACGGGTGGAGGTACCACTCTATTGCCATTCTCAACATGAGCAGTCTGGTTCATCATATGATTCGTCAAACCCCGAGCAGGACCACCGGTTGGCCCTCCATTCAGCCTGTTGTTCTGATTCACAATCCCATTTTCAACTTGATTATTGACCATGCCGTTGCCTGGGCCATTATTGATGGGGGCATTGATCGCAGCTTGGGCCCTTTCATTGGTTTCAATAGCATTTCTCAAAACTATAGCCCTCAACTCAGCTTGTTGAACGGCCATGTTCTGAATGACCTCGAGCAATTGGTTGACTCTAGTATCCATCCTGGTGTTCAGATCCGCCATATCAGCTTGTATCTGCTCCATTTGTCTCCTTGAATTCCGTCTGGTATTGTATCGGTAAGAAGTTGAAAAAGCAATCTCTAAAAAACACCAGGTGCAGAGATAAGAAAAACCGGCATGAACTACCTGTTATGCACAATGTATGTATATGCATGGTTAATGCATGATGCATGAAATGATCATTTCCAAGACATTCCCGCAATTTGTCATCAAACATCAAATAATAATAGGATAGTGACAACAATAATTATCAAGACCAAACACACAATCAAATTGAGAATCAACTGCCCAAGTGCATAGATGAAATAGAGTCATACAAGAATCCACGATCATAGAGTATTAATACAAACATAATAGCGAGCGAACCCCATCCAACAAGCCTGGAGGTGATTCGTCGAATCAGATAACATCAAATAACATTTGAAACTACTTATTTAGGGGCCACTTGCGCCTTGAGCATATGGATCTCAGTCACCAGCTTAGCCACATGAATGTCTCGACCCCTCAACATGGTATATGCTGCATATTCTCCATCTCTAGCATATTGCCACTTAGTCTTCAATTCTTCAACCTCTTTAGAAAGGATAGTCATCTGCTCCTGTCGACTTTGGGCTTCAATTTCAAGTTCTTTCCTTCGCTCAAGGGACTCTTTAGCATTGGATTCTTCCTTGCGGAGTTGCTTCTTTAAGACCTGGATTTCTTCACCATGCTTGGCTTTCAATTTCTCATTAGCTATCTGCACATTCTTCAACTTCTCTTGTACCTTGTCAAACTCTTTGGTCATCTGATCAGAAGAAGAGGAACTACCACCCTTGACTCTCTTGGTTTCTTCAAGTAAGCCGTAAGCCTTCAAAACTTGGTCTTTCTGCTCGATCTCAACGGATAACCTCTTTTTATCAGAGAAAATGCTAGGTCCATGGCTTGAGCTTGTAACTGTTCTTTCAAAGCTGAATTCTCCGATTGGAGCTGTTTGTAAATCTTAGTACGCACAAAACCTGGAGGAGAGATTACGGATGAAGAATAGGAAGTAGCAAAATCAGGTACCAGAATTTCAACTAAGGAATCAGGTTGAGAATACAAAGGTGCTTCCTTTGTATGGAAGCCAAATCTTGAGACCCGATCTTTAACCAATATGTAAGAATCAAATGCATAATTCCTTTTGACCAAAGAAAACCGTGTCTCTTTGTGAACCAAACTCCATGCGACAACAACTGATTCAAAGAAACCGGTTCTCATTATTTACAAAGATATTTCATTAACCCGACGGTAGTGGTACCTCACCAAAGGATATCCTAGTGGCGGCGAGCCAATAGGATTATAATCGATGCAACCTTTAGTTCCCATCAATGGTACATTTGGAAACTCCACAACTAGTAATGATCTCAGAACCACTCGACATGGTATTCCAAACTATATCATATGAAGTGAGTGCGATGATTCGGCTAGACCACTTCATGGTTTTTGCATAATCAACAAATGCTCCTTTCTTTGGCAAATGTGTGTTGAACCAACAATAAAGCAAAGGCATACAACCCATAACACGCGCCTTTTTGACCATGGCGAGAGTGAATGGCATAGTATGTATCAGCCAAGATGGTAGGAACCGGATTGTCATTCATGAAAACAGAAATTGCAGCAAAATCCACGAATTTCTCAAAAGAGGGAAAATCACCATACCATAGATCATGACAGCTAAGATAGTATTGAAGCTTTTCCAACTACCAACCTTGGCAAATTCATCAGCTTTGACTAAAAGGAAACCCAATGGAAGTCCACAAGTGCGATCTTTCGGAACCCAATTGTCTCTTACTTCACTAACACGCAAACCAAGGGCTTTAGCAATGGCTTCAAAATCAGGAGTATCCATTCTTTGACAAACCGCTGGGATATTGATACCCAAGAGGAAAGAGTATTCCTCAAGAGTAGGCGCTAACTGATAGTCTTGAAAGGTAAAACATCTGAGCTCACTATCATAGAACTGGAGCAGAGACTGCATGGCATAGAACTGATAATCCTCCATTAGTAACGGCAATATGTTCCCATGATCTTTTCTGAATTCTCTTTCAATCAGATCCTTCACAAGAATACCTCTCGCTCTCACTTCGTAGATGTCGAATGCACAAAAGAGTATGAGGAAGTCTTCCTTAGGGCCTCGGTGTTGGTTTGATTGTTGGTATCCATCCTGATGTTGATAGTAAACCACAAGAAGTCCTGGAAATGATATGCATGCGGGGTTAGATAAAATAACATACTTTTTCTGACATTTCTTTTAAAAATAAACATGCTATGATGCAAGTACATTATGCATTGATCATGGGTTTACTACTTCCATGAACACTGATCAAACTGCGCTGTTTCTGCTCTGATTGAAGAAAAACCAAAAATCGGACAGAGTAACGGCTAGAAAATACCACCGAATGGAACCATAGTCACCAACAGAAAGTATCAGATCATCAATAGAAAATACCAAGTCACCATCAGAACATAGTCACCAACGGTACCTGTAATAATCATGATCCCGCCCCGGTCACAGGTGAAACTAAAGGCTTGGGTAAGGTCAAGGTAACTCCAGGATCTACTTCGCCTAGAGAAACTAACATCTTATCACCTACGTGAAGATGATAGCCCCCTGATTGAACCTCCTCTGAAGCATGGACGACATGCCAGACTACAAGATCTACATCCGGTATCTGACATGTTCCACTCTATTCCTATGTGTTCCTATGTGTCTCTTGGCCGGGGTATGAGGCCTTTTAGCTCTTGTAACTCCCACCCAAATCAGAAACAGATCACAACACAATAGCCCAACCAGTATATGAAAGCAATAAATATGCCAAATAGAATGCAATGCAAGCATACAAAGGATGTTACAATAAAGCGAGTAAATAAATAAACAAATAAATAAACACCCAATATACATGAAAATAAAAGCTAGGATCGACTCTTGATCGGACCAGCACAGGTATGTACGGTCCCCAGTGAAGTCGCCAGCTGAAACAACCGGCTGAACATCATCCGATAACTATATCAATGAAGTCGCCATCGAACGTTTTTTATCTCACAAAAGGAGAAAGGTGAACGCATCGCGAAAACCTAAAAGGGATAAGACACGGTCTTGCGACCGAGAGATAGGGTAAAGGAATCTATTACGCAAAGGGAAGGTATTAGCACCCCACACGTCCGTAGTACTCTACGGTATCCACTTCTATTTTCTGTCTAATGGGAGTGTTCATATCTATTTACAACTTAATTGCTATATCCTTATGCTCAAAAGAATGCATGTGAAAGAAAGGAAAATAAATAAAACACGGGAAAAAGAAGGAAATATTTACAAAGTTTGCTCGACGAGCCCCGTGACAAGATGCCTACGATTCGCGGCAATGGGAAAGTCAGAGCGTCGTAGTTCGGCTCACATGTTTTGATGGGTTATGTGTTTTTTAATTATGAAAATAATTTAAACACAAAAGAATACCCGTAGGCAAAAATAGTTTGCATTTGGTTGGTTGTTTTTACCTTTGAAAAAGGAGTTTGAACCATTATTAAGTGTTTTAACTTGCAAAAGAAAAAGAAAACAATTTTTAGTTTTATTACATGCATGGATGCAAAAGAAACTGGAAAACAAACAAGGGAAACTATCTAATGCTATCCCTAATTTCATCATACATGGATTACATCCTAAGGTCTAACTCGAATCACTACCTAAGATAGAGTTGAGAGAATCCTAAAGGAACATGCAAAGGTTTACCACCTAGATCTATGTCTATCTCGAATCACCAGCTAAAATGGAGTCGAAGATGACAAAAAGGAGGGAAAAGGTTTACAACCTAAGTCTATGTCCATCTCGAATCACTAACTAAAGTAGAGTCGAAGACGGCAAAAGGGATGAAGCAAACAAGTGCTTTGACAGAAGCACACAAATAATGCAATGCGAAACAATGGCACACAAGCCGTGCATAACCTACAGAGAGCAAATGATGCGAGTTCAAGAATAAATGCGAACCCCATGAATGAGTGAGTCGAATAGGGACTCTTGCCACTTTTTATTGACTCGATAAAGGAAGCAACACGATTCGGTAAAGTGAGTCGATAACGGACTAGAACCGTGCGGGGGTTGATTATGGATCCTTTCTTCCCTTGCCCATATATCAATGACTCGATGACAGGAAATATAAAAAGAGGGACTTCGCTTGGTGGTACCACGTCGGGTGTCCTAACCACTCTGACCTATGCAAGCACAAATGTAAACACTTACTAAGAATTACCTCCCTATGCAGATGAAGGATTTAAAACAAACCAAACACAATTAGCAAACTGAATTGCCCTAAACGGGTCTTTAAATAAACCAGAGGTTCCTGAACATGCTCCAACTACGGAAGCCCCTTCATACATCTCTATTCCTACTTCTCATGGAAAGGAAAGCGGTAAAATCCTACTTCTCATGCTCTCTAGAAAAGCGGTAAAGAAATGTGGTAAATAAAGTAAAATAAATACCCGACGGATATTAAATCCAAAGAGCACGCAAGCTAAGAAATACTCTGGAAAACTTCACGGCACGCAATAAGAAAATCCGGTGAGAAGTGTGCGAGACACAAAAGCATAATCGTAATGTGTCATACATCTCGAATCAAATACACCGCACAAGATCATAATCCGCATAAAAGATATGTGAGTACACACACATGTGTGCAACATAAAAATGTGGATTTTTATACGTCCAAATCAATAGTATAACGCTCCGCGTACCTCGCATACAAAACAGAATGTCAGAAACAGCAATGCGGCTTTTAAATAAAGCGTAAAACGCAAAAAAAATGATTATTTACAATGAAATCGGAATATTGAAAATAAATTTGAAATTTTACTTACAACACTAAGATAAGGTATACTTTCAACTATAATTAACCAGTATAAAAATATCTTAGAGTTTTTTTTAAAGAAAATATAGCATTATATTCCTAAGTCAACTATAAAAGAAAAAAAAACATCTAATTGTATTATTTAAAAATGAATTAGAATTAATTGCAAAAATAAAATAAAAAAAGTAAAAAATATTCAAATATCCTAAAATATCAGAATATGTTTTCTATGTATTTTTTACAATTCGAAGTAATCGAAATCGACATTAAAATCGAACGGATGTCAATATTATGGTACATGAAACAGGGGGTGTGAAACTGATTTTCAGTTTGAACTGAATCTAGTTAAATTGTCACGCTGGGCTAAAAAACAGGGGGGTATGGTCACGAATTTTTTAAGCCAAGTCTATAAAATACATTAAGCCCGTTTCAGTTTTTGGTCTAACTCCCTTTATTCCCCTTCTTTTTTTTGTCCAAAACATCATTATTATTATTTTCTATTATCCAGATTTATTTAAATTAAATGTCACATTTTTTATTATTTCATTATGTATGTATGTAGCATATAAACATCAATTGGTCAAAAATTATTTAAGTTATATTTTCAGATTTTATTTTATTTTTAAGCAAAAATGAGAGACACGTGGCACAATCTAAGCGGTTGGTATGGAAATTTACATGAACTAATCTCATAATGCCACGCGTAGGGTCAGGGATGAGGAACTCGCCGGAATTGGATTTCGATTATCATCTCCGGCGAAACTTGACCGAAAAACCATTTTTCATGGAAGTTACATCATTTTACTCGTCCTGTTGCGTAAACTCCCGATCCGAGGGCCAATGTTATTTATTCTAACCACCTCCTATGGCAACTACACTACAAGATTCCAGATCTGAAGCAGGAATATGGTGATCTTCGTCACTCGATCTATTCCGAGTCCGTATCAATTTCAGATTATTCTAGACGCATTGATGCAAAAGATGTGAACTATCATAACAAACTAGCATGATGAGATGAAATCGAACGACTTACCGGTTCGAAATATGCAAGCTACAGGGCAAGAATTCCATAGTGCATCCGTTTCTTGAAGATGATGATGATGCTTCAAGACTCTTCATACTTATGAGAAATAGACTCGTGTACTTGATCGAATTTCGAGCAAGAGAAAAAGGAGCTTGAATATCCCGTGCTGAGAAGATCGAGAGCAGAAATAAGAGCTTCTTGAAGATGAGCGTAAGAGAGTGAGGCTGGCAGTACAACGTTGACGCAGAGAGAGAAAAAACGTGAGAGGTATGATGATTATATGGAAACAGTCAGCAGAAGAAGATGGAAGGCATGAGAGAATGCGAGGCGAGAGAGGAGAAAGCGATGGCGGCGGTGAGTTTGTTAGAGCGGTGTGACGGAATTGCTGGTCGTTACCAAGAGAGAAGGCAGTGGAAAGAAAGAAGGGTGAGGTGGTGGTGTAACAGAATGGTTATCGGTTCTGTTAGCATGAAGGGGAAAAAAGAAGAAAGATCCATGAGCTAAATTTGTTTCCGTTTCTATGGTGGTGGTAATTGAATGAAGGTGAAGGGAGAGAGTTACATGAAGAGAAGAAGGGGATGACGTAGAAAAACGGTCTGTAGAGAAAGAGAAAGAGTAGTGTGCGTGAGTGAAGAGTGTGGAAGAAGAGAAAGATGTGTGTGGGAAAAAAGGAATTCACGCTTTGTTAGTCAAGAAAAGAAAGTCATGAAAGTGAGTTTTGTTGATGGAGTGGCGCAGCAAGAAAATGAAGGAGAGACAGGTGTCACAAAAGAATGAGAGAGAGCGTGTGGGATCAAGTGGGTGGAGGTTGTTCGCGAGTCGAGCTTCCAAATGCCATGCCCATAACCTTTCCAATAATAACTCCCGATTATTAACTTTGCATTTCGATTCGAGAACCAAAATTCAAGAAAACATTTATGCAATCGACTTTCATGTTGAAACTTTTTCGAATCGAAGCCTGTAGCATGTTTAAAATCGACTCTAAAATCATGACGTCAACACTGATTGCGTTATCATGTGATTCTTCCAAGCATCGCTTGCCATGCGTTCATGTTGTTCGCACTACTTTGTGACCTCATAACTCTTTCGATATTCGACTGGATGATTCAACCACGGCATTTGGAAAGCTCGCGTGACATAGAACAACCCTATAGTTCGACAAAAATCCGAACGAAGCCTTAATCATCGAGTAAAAAGTGTTTGAAATTTGTCCCGCGAGTGTTCGATGAAATGCTTGGCTTGGCTGGGCAAGTTTTGCACATGACATGTAGCAATTTTCCAACTTCAAGCTGTTACTTATGGCGCTTCATATTTTCCGCTCCGACGTCCGAAACGAAATTTTTCTAAACGGAACATGTAGAGTATACGGCAAACTCCAACTTTCGTGTTCGGAGTTTTTCCGCGCGATCGGATCGGCGCCCCGCATATCGCACAAAACTGTTCGATGAAATGCATCCATAGCCATGGCAAAAGTGTGTATGCTGTCTTGCATTTTAACAACTTCAAATTGCAAACTACGGTGCTCCGTATCTTCCAGCTCCGACGTCCGAAACAAAAAAGTTTCTAAACGGAACTTGTAGATGAAATTACGAACTCCAACTTTCATGTTCGGAATTTTTTCGTGCGGCGACCGAATCAATGACGAAAACAGCCCTGAACACGCGCACAAAACCGTTCGATACGATGCAATCATAATGAGTTCTTATTTTCCGAGCTTTATAATTTCCGATCTGAGTCCCGAATGAATTCGACTCCTTCAACAAAGTTATAAATTGCCGTGAGATGAACAACTTTTCAGTTGAATATTTTTTGATTCGGAGCCACGAACTATGATAAAATCAACCCTGAAATTGTCGGCTTGCGCATAGAAACAAACACTTCAAAATATTTCTAAGTGTTGAATTTTTGAGAAATGATAAACAGAATCTCCGAGTCTGTAATTTTTTATCCGTTTCCGAATGGATTCGATTTCTTCAGAAAGTTATAGATTGCCGCTAAATCAACAACTTTGATTTTGAACTCGACTCGAATCGATCCTCAAATACATGTAAATACCTCAAGTCGAGCACTTGAACATGTTAAAACACTGAAATTTTCACTATGTAAACTTCGTGGTTATGAACTTCAAACTTGAGCTTTATAACTCAAATTGGCATTTCGAAAATCTTCACAAGGACAAAGTCGGAGTACAATGCTTCTTTCCAACGACTATTAATTCACAAATTTTTGACCACAGACGGGCGAGATACTGGATGCGCAACATGGCTCGTGAACACAAAATACTTAAACTTAGAAAATTTTTCTCGAGTCCAAGATTACTTAAAATGCAAGAAACCTCATTTTCACCCGATTCTTCCGATTTTCTCAACAAATCGTTTCTCAAATGTCGACTTTTGACCATAATTTTGACCCGAATTCACCGGTCAAACTTTGACTTTTGTTGACTTTTTGATACACACACTCAAATATCATTTTATCCGTCTGTTTGATTTTCCGATGAATCGCGTGGATCGATAAGCCGTATACAGATACTTTACCACTCACAGAAGGCCATATAATCAATTCGGGCTCAAGTATTCGAACACAACACACTGTAGCTCGAAACTGTAATCAATATTCATCTGATAGGCAATCAAAACACCAAAATCTCAACTCGCGAGATAATAATCAGAAGCTTTTGGACACGCATATCTTGCGTATTAAAATGACGCTCGAATTATCAGAACCTCAAATAGTCAACTTTTTGGAACCAAACCTCTTCTTCAGAACTACACAGGTTCACATGATTTAGAAAATCTCGAACCCATGACCAATGCATGAATGATATGTATGCGATGCACCTATTAATTAAGTGTCAGCCAATTATTTATTAACAAAATGAAGAGGGCGAATTTTGGGGTGCAACAATGTCTATGGGTCGTGATGAGAAGTTCAAAGAGTATGCTCAAAAATGAAGAGATCTAGCAGGTAGAGTTCAACCACCCTTGTCCAATAGGGAGTTGGTTGATATGTTTATGGAACACCGAGACAGCCCATTCTTCAATCATCCGATTGGAAATTCACACCGATTCATCGAAATATACTAACAGAGAGCGATTGAAGCCGGAATCAAGAGCGGAAAGATCTGTAGTCGCCATCAAATGTTGCAAGAGATCTTTTGGTGGTAAGAAAGAAGCCAATGTCAGGTATGGTCGGAAGTCGAGCCAAGACCGACCGTGCTCAACTGCTGGGGCAATCAGATTCCAATCCTACATCAAGACAACCTCACGAGACAACACAACCGTAACGCACAGTAAGCTTACAAAGATCAACATGCCTTGTCGCAAGTCTTGCAACACATGTTGAGTAGAGTTGATTACCTTAAGGGATCCTCCTCAAAACATCAACACTTCTCTAAGATACAATCCTAATGCTATGTGTGCTTACCACTCCAACAATTCTAGGACATAATAATCGACGATTGTTGGGCTCTGAAGAACAAGATTCAAGATATGATTGAAGCTAAACAGATTGAGTTTGATCCTCCTGTTGAGACTCCGAATGTGATCAATGCACCTATGCCTAACCATGACAAAAGTTCCAATGTTATTGGCGAGAACTCTTATGTTTTCAACATAAATGACTTGACCATTCCTCTGATGACTGTTAAGAAGAATTTGCTATAAGCCGGTGTCAATCCAGGATGCCCAGAGAATTGTCGTTGGTGTCCATCTGCGCCTGATGGTTGTGCTTGGTTGAGAAGACGTATTCAGTGCATGATGGATAACCGAGAAGTTCTATTTCTGAAACCTTCGCCTGTGGAGAATCTGTGTGAAGACATGTCTAAGAAACTGAAGATCGAAGATATGAGCGAAACTGTACCAGAAGTGTGGGATACCTTGGGGCAGCCAAGTGGAAAGTTCGATTACATGGTGAAGTATACTGTTCCCGAAAGCTACAAGATTCCTATTGAAGATGTTAAGGCAACTGGATGGGGAGACGATTTCCCAGAAGACTATACTGATGTTAACACCATAAGGATTTCCTCTGCTGATTCTGTGCCTAGAGTGGCACCTCTCATCATTACTTCCAGACCAGTTCCATATTCCTCGACAAGGCTATTCGGAACTATGGAGTCGAGGTTTACTATCATGGCGCCAAGACCCTCCGACCATCGAGGATCATGCTAAGCCCCATTCTCGACATTGACAATATCACCGGATCAAGTAAGGTGACCAATAAGAAGAGTATTTTCTAGAGATCTCTCCTCCAAAAGACATCATGACCAGCCGCATTCCAACTACGTAACCAGCCTCGAGGCGCGAGGGAAAGAACCAAGAACTCATCCCGCCGTATGTATACAAAGGAAGTTGTCAAGATACCTTCAAACAAGAAATGGAGGAAATTCTAAAGATTATCAAGAAGAGTGACTACAATGTTGTAGAACAGTTGGGACAAACTCCGTCCAAAATATCCATGCTTGCTCTGCTCTTGTGCTCTGAGGCCCATGCTAAATCCTTGGTGAAGTTTCTGAAGAATGCTCACGTACCACAAGACACTACTACTGATCAATTTGAAGTTTGTATTTCTAGCCTGGCTGCCAACAATGGCCTAGGCTCGATGTCGATTTGACTCTCACCGAAAGAACACAACAAAGCCTTGCACATCTCTGTTGAATGCAAGGGCATTACACTGTCTCATGTTTTGGTGGATACCGGTTCTGCTCTGAATATCCTACCAAAGACTACTTTTGACCGACTTGATGTTGAAGGATTGGTTCTGAAGCCTAGTGACATAGTTGTGAGAGCTTTTGATGGTTCTAAGCTAACAGTACTTAGAGAGCTCATTCTGCCTGTTAAAGTCGGTTCCCAAACTTTCGACTCCACTTTCATTGTCATGGACATCCGTCCAGCTTACTCTTGCCTACTTGACCATTGATACATGGGGCGTCATACTCTACCCCGATCGAAGTCAAGTACCCAAAGGAAGGGAAAGTTACAGACATGGTGAAGAGGAATATATGGTCACCATTCATGCCTTTTCGATATCTCGAGATGGAGGGTGAATTCTTCGAAACTCCCTGTCAATCTTTCAAAACAGTTCCAAGAGTCATGCCTGTTGATTCTCCTGTTACTCATGAAGTTACACAAGTTCCGCCTAGGATGGCCTGAAAGATGCTCAAGCCGCAGCTGAAGAAGAAGTAGCGCTTATCATCCCCGATCTTCCTTTCAAAGCTGACAAGATTGGTTTAGGTTTCACCATCAAAGGTTAGAAGATGATACACCGTGAATGTGCCGGCCAACTTCGTTTCCGCATCAGCCAGAATGGAGTTCATGCTATAGAAGACAGCGACAACGACTTTGACATCAGCAAGTGGATCTTCCTAACTCCCGACAATGGACTCAGAAGAGGAAGATCAAGACATACCAATCTCCTTTAGACAGAGTAATTGATTTTTTCTTCTGCTTTGCTTTTCGCTTTCTATGCTCTTTAAACAATAAACTTTAAAGCTCAGTGCCTGCCCGGCATCATGGCTCGCTTGTGAGGGTTATTATCCGCCATTTGCATATTTTCATTCAATAAAATCGTTGGACTTTGCATTTAAATGTTGTTCTCTTTACTTTATCACCCTTCAAAAGCTACGTGTTTCTTACACACACCCACGTGATACACCGCAGAATCACTCAATCTGCTTGATACTATGCTATTGCTAAATATGACTTCGATAATCCAATCTACCAAGCCAAGACGAAGGTGAGGAAGATTGTGAAGTGCCAGAGAACTTGTCGTCTGCATAAAGAAGAAGAACGAAATACATGCCGCATGAAGAGTCAGTTGAGGTTGTGAATCTAGGTACTGATGAAGACAGAAAAGAGATCAAGATAGGAGCAGGTCTTGAGAGTAGTGTCAAAGAAAGAATGGTTCAGATGCTACGAGACTATATCGAGTTTTTTTGCTTGGTCATACAAAGACATGCCAGGTCTAGACATTGACATTGTGGTACACCGGTTACCGACAAAAGAAGCTTTTCTCCCAGTGAAACAAAAGGTTCGTCGCATGCGTCCTGAGATGTTAGAGAAAATCAAAGCCGAAGTTATGAAGCAGTTCAATGCCGGATTCCTAGCTGTTACTTCTTATCCACAGTGGGTTGCAAACATAGTCGGTAACGGCATGAGGTAGCAATGGATGTGTGTGGATTACAGAGATCTGAACAAAGCTAGTCCGAAAGACGATTTTCTGCTCCCTCATATTGATGTTCTGGTTGACAACACTGCCCAACATAAGGATTTCTCCTTCATTGATGGTTTCTCCGGTTACAATCAGATCAAAATGGCTCCTGAAGACATGGAGAAGACTACTTTTGTTACACAGTGGGGCACTTTCGCTGCACAAGGTCATGCCGCTCGATCGAAGAACGCAGGCGCCACTTATCAGCGTGACATGGTGGCACTATTTCATGACATGATTCATCACGAGATAGAGGTTTACGTCAAAGCCATGATAGCTCGATCACAGACTGCAGAAGAACATCTCGATCACCTGCGCAAATTGTTTAATAGACTGAAGAAATACAGACAAGACTTAATCCCAACAAGTGCACCTTTGGAGTCGATCCAAAAGCCCTAGGGTTTGTTGTCGCGGTAAAGGTATTGAAGTTGATCCAAGGTTAAAGTTATTCAAGGAATGCCACCCTCGCAAGAGAAGGAAGTCGAGGTTTCTTGGGACGATTGAACTACATTGCCGATTCATTTCACATCTAATCGCTACTTGTGAGCCAATTGCCATCAAGAAAGATCAAGTAGTGGAATGGAACGACAATTTTATCGCTTTTGACAAAATCAAGGAGTACCCCATGTAATCCTCCAATCCCCGATGTCACCAAGGAAGACCTCTTATCATGTACTTGACAGTTGTTAGAGAATTCAATGGGTGTGTGTTGGGCAACATGACGAGTCCGGTCGAAAAGAGTATGCAATATACTACCTTAGCAAAAGTTTACCGATCGTGAAACAAGATACTCACAGCTCGAGAAAACTTGCCGCTTTGGTTTAGGTCTGTCATCGACTAAGATAGTATATGTTGACTTACACTACCTTGTTGATCTCCAAGATGGATCCGATAAAATACATATTTGAGAAACCAACTCCGGAGAATAGCAAGATGGCGATGATCTTGACCGAATATGACATCCAAGATACTTTCAAAAGCGATCAAAGGAAGTGTAGTAGCCGATCATTTGGCCTCATCTGTAGATGACTATCACCATAGCTTTGAATTTTACGAAGATGTTTTACTAGTTACCGATTGAAGAACCCGGACCGCATTTAAGGACCTCGAACAAGGATCCCGATGGACCATGGTCTTGATGGAGCCTCAAACGACTTGGCAATGGCACGGCCATCATTACATCCCTAAACGCGACATACTCCTTTCACCGCCTGATTATGTTTCAATTGTACAAACAACATGGTCAATACGAAGCTGCATCATGGGTATTAAAGTCGCTATTGACTTAAGAATCAAGTTCTTGCAAGTGTATGGAGATTCATTTAGATCACCGACAAAGGTGAGGGATACGAAGCATCCGAATCTCATTCCATATCGAGAGCATGTTTGAGTTTGATCCCTACTCAAGAGATTACTTTCTGATCATATTCCACGAGAAGAGAATCACCATAGATGCACTACTGCCTATGTTCAAGGTCGAGAACAACGAGGCTCCCTAGATCATCATTGAGAAGTTTGACGAACCAACATAATCTGTGAGCTTGATACAGAAGAGAAGCCTTGGTTCTACGAAGTGAAGAGGTATCTTGAGACTCAGGAATATCCCGCAGGGGCATCTGTCAATGATAAGAAGTTCTTGAGAAGATTTGCATCCAAATTCTTTCTCAACAACGGCATCCTATACAAGCGCAATCATGACTTGTGCTTACTCCGTTGTGTAGACCAGAAAACTGCAGAACGTATCATGGAAGAATTACACGAAGGCGCATTTGGTACCCATTCCAGTAGACATACAATGGCTAAAAAGATTCTGAGAACGGGTTACTATTGGTCCACCATGGAAGCTGATTGTCACCGTTATGCTCGATCTTGTCACAAATGCCAGATATACACGTATAAAGTGCACGCACTCCAAAGACTTTGAATGTTCTTACCGCTCCTGGCCTTCGCAATGTGCTGACATGATCGGAGAAATCAAGCCCACCGCCCAACGGACATCGCTTCATCCTTGTGGCAATTGACTATTTCACCAAATGGTAAAAGCACCGCTTATGTCTGCTACCAAGAATGTCAGGCTCGATTCATCAAACATAATCTTATATGTCGGTATGGCACTCCCGAAAGGATTATCACGGATAACGGCTCTAATCTCAACAACAAAATGATCACCGAACTCTACACGTAGTTCAAGATCAAGCATCATAATTCTTCTCCATATCGGCCTAAGATGAATGGTGCAGTGGAAGCCGCCAACAAGAATATCAAGAAGATCATACAGAAGATGACAATGACTTACAAGGATTGGCACGAGATATTACCATTTGCTCTTCATGGTTATCGCACTACAATACGGACATCAACAGGGGCAAACCCCTTTTCTCTTGTATACAGTATGGAAGCGATCCTGCCAATCGAGGTTCAGATACCTTCAACCAGAGTCCTCCAGGACGCAGAGCTAGGTGAAGACGATTGGATCCAGACTCACCTTGACCAGATCAACTTGATTGACGAGAAACGACTCGAAACTATTTGCCACGGACAGATTTATCAAAAACGGATGATCAGAGCATTCAACAAGAAAGTCAAGCATCGAGTCTACCAAGTCGGTGACCTAGTAGTCAAGCGCATCATTCTTCCACAAGGTGATCCCAGGGGCAAATGGACTCCCACCTATTAGGGACTATTTGTAGTCAAGACAGTATTTTCCTGCGGAGCTATGATACTTAGCACCATGGATGGCGAAGACTTCCCACACCCTGTGAACACAGACATAGTCAAAAAATACTACGCATAAACGAGACCCGCTAGGTCGACTAGCCTAGGCAAAAATAAGGGCATTCTGGCGAACCAAAAGGGTTCGGGCAATAGTTAAGGATATATACAAAACATGTACACCTGGCAAGTCGAAAACCTGTAAAGGCAGCTTGGGCAAAAAAGGGTATCCCGGTAGACTGAAAACCCAAAAGGGCGGTCTAGGCAAAAGTTAGGGATTTAAGCGTACGACTATGTCTTGTCCAAATCACATATCTACAGACTACTATCACCACTCAAGATTCAAATGGCGAAAATCAATTCACTCACTTTCTACTGACAGCAAGGAGATGAGATAGTTGGAATATATGAGTACTAGCATAGTTGGAACTTAACGAGATTGTTTCCGCATAACTTTTTACTTTTCTTGTGTACAAACTACTTGGCCATACGCCACCTTTCAGATTTATATAAGTTCTTTCTCTTTGCAATTCTCACTGTTGTTGTTTGCATAAAGTCCAACGTTTACTTTGAATGATTATATGCATTTGACAATAAAAATCTATTTTACAAACATGCGAAAAGTGAAAGAACAAAGTAATTACTACAGGCTTTAGGAATTGAGATGACGACGAAAATCACCAATACATTCCCCTGCAGAGTACAATCCCCACAGAGATGTCACTCACTACAAACCTTCCCCAGCGGAGTACACATTTTCCTTCACTAGTCCAGACATTCCAAACTTCATCACGTTAGTCCCCGAGCAGTGATTCCAATCAACTGAACTCTGTTACACCAGTCTCCAAGCAGTAACGATTCATCACCAGCAGAGGTATTTACCCCCGGCAGCAGCAATATCCAGACTTGAAACTTGGTCAGATAGTGCATCAGAGGAAATCTACAACTTTTATTCCCCAGCCAGAGGTTTCAGCGAGCTCCAGATCTTTCTATCTCTGTCTCCCATCAGCAATCAAATACTTTCCCGATGTGATTCACGCAAGATCCCCAACAGAGCGCTCTGAATTCTCCCAAGAAGGTCTATGTACAAGATCCCTGTGTACCTTCGTCTCTACCATCCTGAATATAAATATCTAGGCTCAAGACTTGGTCGATAGTGCATCGGAGGAATCAAGGATATCTTTCTTTCAGGTGATTTTCATCGGTTTCGTCCCCAAACAGAAGCCGAGAATTCCCAAGCAGAACATCCACATCTTCTTCAAGATGGATATGTTTTGAAATACCACAACATCTATCATTCATACATTACTCATAAAAGTCATAATTTATGCATAATATCATTCATACACATCGTCATGCATCATAATCTGCATAAGACTAACTATATTCTATCAAAGTTTCATTTGTTTTCCCCAAAACAGGTGAAAATCACTTCTGAAACAACAGGTCCAGGATTAATGCCCGAAGCTAGAGGGGAAAACTATCTGAACGACCTCCCAAGTTGTCCTCCGACAACAGATCCAGGATTAATACCCGAAGCTAGACGGGAAACCCTATCCGAACGATCACCCAGTTATCTCCCGACGTTATTGATCAACACCGCTAACAACAGGAAGCTATCCACATTCTCCGACTATTATCCCCTCGAGTAATCAAGACGAAGATTTATTCGACTTCTTAATATCGCCAGCTGGCCACAGTCTCGGGCGATTTACCCGGCTTCGGATGGCATCTTAAGCCCATCTCCGATATTTGTCAACCACTTCACCTCTTTAATGCTGCATATTTGGTTAAAACCAATACAAACCATTAACTTCATTCAAAGAAGAGCACAAAGTCTCGATTTATTTACTCTCTCCGGATGGCATCTAAGCCCATCTCCGTGTCCCCTACTTCGGGAATATCCAGAGCCTAGTAATGCTCATTCCCCAAAGATCAATCTTTCCGTATGGCATCTTAAGCCCATCTCCGACGATTCTCTTTATTTCAGGCCACATTTGAGTCTAACGTGCGACTCATTCCCCGCCTAAATCTCCGCTCCAAATGGCATCTATAAGCCCATTCTCAAGACATCAATCAACAACGATGCAAATTTTAGGTGTATTGAGTGTTCAATCATCTTCACCTCCGTGTCACAAAGGCAAGCATGCCAATCTAATCCTTCCAGACAAGAAGATTGAACAGGGCAGCTGTCATACCCCAAAATTTGCCCTACTTCTCAAGACATTTCATACATCCATACTCAAGGATTCTCAAGGGTGTCTCTCGACAAACCTCTCCTAGACAATCAACCCAAACTAGGGTTTGGCACTGATCAAGATGGACTTCCAACATCTCCAATGGTCATCATGCCTCCTCATATGCTTCAAAGAATCTCCATGTCAAGTTTCAAGCCTTCAAGTCAAGTTTCTTCGACAATTGCTCGATGGTTGAAAATCACAGATTGGACAAAAGTCAATCTGTGGTCAACATACAACAAACTTCATGATTTTGGTCAACATCCTCATTTTGAAGTCACATTCATCATTTGATCAAGGGTTGATCATGATTCATCAAGAAAACTCAAGATTTGCTCAAAAGTCAAACTTTCCAAATTAGGGTTTTATAGAAAAGTCAATCAACTTTGACCGAGCATAACTTCTTCATACTTTATCGAATTTTCCACCACCTCTCATTTTGAAGAAATTCATTTCTACAACTTCATGTCTCACAAGCATGGTCAAAAATGCTTCATTTTGAAGATATGGATCAAAACATTACAGGTCCTTTTCAAAGTCAACAAAAAGTCAATTTTTGTATTGAAGGATATTGAGCATGGAAACTCCAATTGAGATGAAACCAAAGAGGTTGTTTAGAGGACATCTAGAGCTTTCTAAAAGTCCAAGAACACTCAAAATGTTGAAAATTGAGCAAGATACACCTTGTACAAGTTGGGCATTTTGAACAATTGCACAAAGAAAGATACTTGTCAAAATCCAATTTTTCCAATGGGCCTATAATTTTATGATCCAAACTTGATCATAATATTATTTGTGACCTCTTGATGCCTTGCCACGACCTTTTCTATTTTTTTTGATTTATTTTTTAATTTAAAAGCATTTAATTCAAATTAAATAAAATAAAATATGATAAAACAAGGTATAATTTAAGTTGTTGGATTTTATCAAGCTTGAGGACCAAGGAAGCCCACCAAACATGCCAATTTCGTGTTAGCTCATGCATGGAAGGAAAAATCAAATTTTGAAAGATTTGATTTGATTTGAAAGAAAAATATTTTGCACAATGCATGTCTTTTTCTTTCTTTTTGCTCTCAATATTACACTTATAAATACCCAACACATTGACAAAGACAAGAGGACTTAAACCCTAGCCATTGAAGTAACCTTATTTTTCAAATTTTTTCCAAAGTCAATTTCGAATTTGTCTTTCCAGCCCGGCCAAGTTCTTGCCTTCGATATCCCAACAACCATTCTCAGCCTTTACACGAAGTCAAATATCCAAGATCGTGCTCCTAGCTCTCACCGATTTGGTATTTTCAATTTCGATTTTCTATTTCATGCATTATTAATCGTTTGTTTGTTTGTATGATTCGTGACTCAATAGGTCATGAATGATGCATCTCATGCAAGCTTGCACGAAAACATCAATTGCCATTGTTAGGCTTTAGGTTATCTTCTTCAAACTCGCCCATAAAATGATTCAAGACAAAAGAATATCACCATTGAATTGCATGGGTCGATTTAGGGGTATCCCTTGCCATTTATTTTTGTATTTTGTGTTTGAGGTTTTGGATCGCCGAGAAGACGATCGAGCTGTGGTCTGCAGTCGTTGACTGAAACGGAGACCAAGAGGCATGTGTGGCACGCTCGCTGATTCGCTCCATCCGCTCCAACCGGGTCCACGCTGTCGATCGTGTTTGAAATTCAAACTGACACTTTCACTTATAAGCAATTGCTTCCTTCCAAACACCAAAGACAAATTAGCTCGATGGCAAGGTGCGGTGGTTTCTCTTGATGTCCCGGTTCGATCCTTGGCATGTCCATTCTTTTTGCAACTTTACAAACTAACATTTTTTCTATTTCTTATTTTATCAATATTTTCATTAATTAATTAATCTTCAAAATTTTTTCATGCATTTAAAATCACAAAATATTTTCTTTTGCATTATTATCAAAAATATTTATTTAATTTTTAATATTAAAAAAATATTTTTGCATGCATATTTTAATTAATTGCTAATTAACCATTATATTGACTTTAATTGTTTTTAATTATCGAAATCGATCTTAAAATTACCAATTATGTTATCATCTTATTGCATTACTAACCTAAACCTTTTTCCTCATTCAAAATCATGTTTTACTAACATTTTCCTCTTATGCAATTTTCTATTTTCCGATTATGTATTTGCCATGTGTTGTAACGCCGGATTTATTTTCTTGCTTTTCTTTCTTTTCATATTATGTAACCGCCATGGGATGTAATAGTTTAATTAGGACTTTACTTTCCGCACTTATTATGTAACCCTAAAGCCATGTAATAGCGAGACTTTTTACTTTCCGACTTTACTTTCCGCAATTTATTTTCCGCACCCTATAAACCGCTAGTAATTAGGCGTAGCAAGATAAAATTGGACATAGATCACTATAATTGCCAAGATAAAATATCCAACACACACTCTTTTCACACATGCACCCCTAAGGTAATTCTCTCTGGTTTTAACGAATACAAATGGTCAAGTCCTCGAACGTAGAGGTATCCCAGCACCGTTGCCTACAAATATATCATCATAGTCCCTTCGATACAAAGATCATAGACCCACGTGTCGCCTACGAATACATGATCTCGTCCCTCAATTGTTGCCTACGAAAAATGATGATCGTCCCTTCGAATGTGCTAGGATACTTCCTACAAGTTGCCTTCTATGACCATCTGATGTCCTTTCGAATGTCCCTTTACATCCAACGAATAGGGTTTCCTATCAACTAATGGTATGGATAGAACTATTCTAAAGGAACGTAAAATAACACGAAAATGATCATTCTGAGTAGGTAATAAGACTTTTAGTTGCTTGCTCAAACAAAATACTTTTCACACCTCACAATTTTTGTCAAAGTTCAAACTCTTTTCAAAAACGAAACATTTCCGAACACTTTGTATACATTCCTACATGAATCATTACAAAGTCAAAGCGAAATGCCTTTTCAAAACATTTTGTCAAACACACAGAAAGCACTTTTAAAATGATCTAAGAGCTAAGAGCCCGTAGATAACTACGGATGGAAAGGGTGCTAATACCTTCCCTTTCATAACCTTCTCCTTACTCGTAATCTAACGAAGGTCTTTTCCCGTTCTTTTCACCTTCCTTAATTGATAAAAGAAAATAGGTGGCGACTCTTGCATCCGCATTTGCGATACAAAAATCTCAAAGTCAGGCCACCAGACATAATCATCCCTTTACTTTAATTGGACCTCCTTCCACTGCGACCCATCATAAAATTGTTAATTGTGTTCATTTCCCATGAATTCACGATGGTAATGTAACACATTCTCCATTTTCTCCCAGAAAGGCCTCACCACTCCAAATGCAAATGGTAAATTTATTTATTTGTGAACCCTAGAAAATTGGATATTGGTATTTGACCGAATCCCGAAATTTTATATCATAACTTTAATCTTTTGAACCCTACTATGACGAGGAATATTTTGTTGAATAAAATTAAATGCAGTCAAAGAAAGTTGAAAGTTACATCTCTTGATTAGTGTTCATTCCTTGATCTACATCTCCTTAGATATATCTAGCATTTATTATACAATACCTATGTAGCATTTATATTTTTGTATTTTGAGTCTCTATATATAGAACTTATTTGTATTATTTCAAGGCACTACAATTAATATACAAAAGAAGTTGTAGTTCTCAAAACACCACCTCTAGAAGTTTATCTTTGTTATTGTCTTGTTGTTATCTTCAATTGGCATCGAGCCAATGGCAAACATGATGAATCATATGCCATCGCTTAATAACTATCAACATCAAATTATGAAAATTTGAGTATCCCAGATGAAGGCGCTTATTAGATATCTAGATGTGTGGGAAGTAACAGGATGAGTTTAAAGAACCAACTAATATGAATGGGTACACAACAGCTCAAAACATGTTGAAAGAGACGCGATCGAAGACAAGACAACATTATACATGTTGTTTAGAGCTGTCGATGAATCATTTGAAAGATTGCTATTCGACTACATTAAAAGCAAATGGGACACCCTCAGAAAGAGCTTTTAGAGGAGCAGAGAGTTAAGCAAGTTCGCTTGCAAACTCTTTGAGGTGAACTATAAAGAATGAAGATGAAGGAGACGGAGTCCTGTCGTATCACATAATGCGCAGCAAACGGTGGCAAACAAACCGAGTCGAAATGGAGAAGCATTGACCGATGCTCGCATAGTCGAAAAGATTTTGAGATCTTTGATGCATAAGTTTGAAAATATAGTATGTGCAATAGAAGAATCAAGAATCTTTTGAGAGTTATTATCGAAGAAGTTGCAAGTTCTCTCAAAGCACATGAACAACGCAAGATGAAGGAGGAGGCGCCTAATGTAGAACAAACCAAGGAATCTAGCAGAGACGAAAGGCACTCTTCTCTCAAACTGTGGGAGAGGATGTGGTTGTGGAGGATGATGGTCGAAGTTATCAAAACAACAACTTCAAAGGACAATCAAGCCAACAAAATTGGCATGCAGGAGGATGTGGTCAAAGAGGTGGTCTAACAAACTACACAAACATTGAATGTCACAAATGTAACAAACATGGGCACTATGCTAAGGACTTTAATTCCTAGCTTCTATAATGTGGAAAAGTGGGACATCTTGCAAAAGACTATCGTCTTAGAAGAAAGGTGAAAGAAACAACAAACTTTTCCCTAGAGATAGGCTCGAATGAAGGTTTTCTAATGATGACTCAAAAGGAAGTAGACGGAGAAAATGACAATATGTGGTATCTTGACTCAGGAGCAAGTAACCATATGTATGGTCATAAACACCTGTTTAGAGAGATTGGAAAGATTGAAGATGGGCATGTATCTTTTGGAGATGCATCAAGATAAAGGTTGAAGGAAAGGGCACACTATGTTATGTGCAGAAGGATGACTTGATTGGGTCAATCCAAGATGTGTATTATGTACCAGATCTAAAAACAAATATATTGAGTCTAGGACAATTGACTGAGAAGGGATATTTGATTCTCATGAAAGATCGAATGTTGCACCTCAAAGATAAGTCTCGACATCTTGTCAAGTCGAAACGGGAAGAATCGAATGTACGTTAAATTTGAGGAGAGTTCAAGAGAAATTTGTGCAAGTTAATGTCAAGACGAATATCTCTATGGAATATACATTTTGGTCACTTACATCATGTTGGGATAATGAGATTAGCAAAGAAAATATGGTGCATGGACTTCCAAACATGGAGTATGAAGGAAAATTTTGTGAAGATAATGTTCTTAGCAAACAAACAATAACTTCATTTCAAAAGAAGACAGATTATTAGGCTAAATATATCCTCGAATTGATTCACACTGACATATGTGGGTCAATTACTCCAGAATCCTTCAGTGGTAAGAAGTATTTCATTTTGTTCATTGATGATTTCTCAAGAAAGACTTGGGTCTATTTCTTGAAAGAAAAATTTGAAGCATTCGGTGTATTAAAAAAGTTTAAAGTGATGGTGGAGAAGGCAACTGATAGACACATCAAGGCTCTTCGATCAGATAGAGGTGGAGAGTATACTTCAACAACATTCATAAAATATTGTGAAGAATATGGATAAGGAGATTTCTAACAACAACATACTCACCTCAACAAAATAGGGTGGCTGAAAGGAAGAATCGAACAATCCTTGACATGGATCGATCAATGCTTAAGAGCAAGAACATGTCAAGTAATTTTGGACAAGTTGTTCAATGTGCAATCTATGTGCAAAATAGATGTCCATATTCAAAGCTATGAGATCAAACACCACAAGAAGCTTGAAGTGGACAGAAGCCAATTGTGTCTCATTTTAAAGTCTTGGTAATGTTGCTTATGCACATGTACTAGATCAACAAAGAATGAAGCTTGAAGACAAGATTCAAAAGTACATACTTATTGGGAATGATGAGAAGACAAAGGGATACATGTTGTTAGATCCTCGTAAACGAAAAGGTGATAATAAGTAGACGCTCGTGTAACAGCAAGTAGATGGACCGAACACCAATGTAAGTCGTGGTCGAAGCTTAAGAATCATTTGTTGTTGTGCCAACAAATACTCGATTGATCATGAAGACTCGATAGTGAAAATGAACCTCACGCCCCGTAATGCTAAGTCGACAAGATTTGTATGATAACACAAAGGAAGTGCATCTTGTATGTCTATTGGAAGGTTCTCAAAACATTAGTTTTGAAGAAGTCGAGAGATAAAAATGGAAAAATGCCATGAACGAAGAATTCAAGGTCATCAAACACAACAACACCTAAAACCAGGTGTTCAAGAAGATGAATGCTCAAGGAGAAACCGAAAGGTATAAGGTGTGACTGTGGCTAAAGGCTACAAAATGTAAATAAGGAATTGACTATGATGAAGTATTTGCATCTGCTGCAAGAATGGAAATAATTCGATTGCTCATTTCTCAAGCTGCTCAATTTAAATTGAAAATATTTCATATGGATGTCCAATCAGCTTTTGTGAATGGTGTGCTCGAAGAAGAAGTCTACATCGAAGTACCACCGTGATATATGAAAATCGAAAACGAAGGAAAAGTGTTGAGATTGAAAAACACTTTATGGGCTTAAGCAGCACCACGGCATGGAATACGCGCGATTGACATACTTCAAGGAGAAAGGTTTCAAGAATCTCCTACGAGCATGTTTTGAACGTGAAGAAGAATAAAGAAAATATATTGTTGGTTGCTCTTTATGTTGATGACCTGATCTTCATGGGTAACAATGATCAGTTGATCGAAGAATTCAAAAGCACAATGACATGTGAGTTCGAGATGATGACTTAGTGTTAGCTAGCAATTTCGATTAGAGAATAATTGATGTCAAAACAATATTTTAATCAAAGATAAGATAGGTTAATATCAATGGTGAATAAGTATGGAGCCTTTATTTTAAAAAGCTAATTTCCAACAGATGGTGGGTGTCATATACCCAAAATTTGCCCTCCATCTTCTCAAAGATTTCATTACATCTATACTCAAGGATTCCTCAAGAGTCGATCGACATCTCTCCTAGACAATCAACCCAAACTAGGGTTTGGTATCTCTCAAGTCAAGATGAGCTTCCAACATCTCCAATGGCCTTCATGCCTCCTCATATGCTTCAAAGATTCTCCATGTCAAGTTTCAAGCCTCACAAGTCAAGTTTTACAATTGCTCGATGGTTGAAAATCACTGATGGACAAAAAGTCAAATGTGGTCAACATACAACAAACTTCATAATTTTTGGTCAACATCCTCATTTTGAAGTTACATTCATCATTTGATCAAGGGTTGATCATGATTCATCAAGAAAACTCAAGATTTGCTCAAAAGTCAAACTTTCTAAATTAGGGTTTCTAGGTGAAAAGTCAACTGAACTTTGACTGATCATGACTTTCTCATACTTTCTCAGAAATTTTTCCACCACCTCTTATTTTGAAGGAAATTCAATTCTCTACAACTTCATGTCTCACAAGAATGTCCAAAAAATGCTTCATTTGAGAGGTATAGCTCAAAACATTACAGGTCATTTTCAAAGTCAACAAAAAGTCAACTTTTTGTTTTGAAGATATATTGAGCATAGTAACTCCAATTGAGATGAGAACAAAGACATTGTTTAGAGGACTCTTAGAGCTTTCCAAAAAGTCCAAGAACACTCAAACATGTGGAAAATTGAGCAAGATACCATTCGTAAGTTGGGCAATTTACAATTGCATAAAAAGGACATTTTGGTCAAAATGCAAAATTTTCCAAATGGGCCTATAATCTTTTGATCCAAACTTGTTCATGACAATATTATTGACCCATAAATGCTTATATTGGTGATTTTCTATTTTCATGATTTATATTTGAATTTTATAACATTTAATTCAAAAATAAATTATGTAAAATATGAAAATTAAGTTTCTTTCTCAAATAAGTGGATTTATATCTCTTAATGTCCAAGAAAGCCCACAACCATTACCAAATTCGTGGCTCATGCATATGGAAAGGAAAATCAAGATTTTAAAGAAAATTGATTTTATTTATTGGAAAATATTTGCACAATCAATAAGCAATCTTTTTCACTCCTTTGCCATCCAATTTTCTCTATAAATACTCAAAGAATGCACCACCACAAGGATCGAAACCCTAACCCAAGCATAACCCAAACTTGCAAAATTTTTCAAGAAACTTGAAAAATCGTGTTCTTGTTTCCAGCCCTTTTCAGTCCAAACCAATCATCCCATTGTCTTCGTGGAGGTAAGTTTAGTAAGTACACACTTCTGCATGGGTTAAAACACTCAATCGAACCATATACATGCATACATAATTGATTTTTCTTGAATTCGTATTTTTATTACCAGCCTGTTTTAATTGATTCTAATGCTTGCAATGTGATCATGGTTCCATGGATGAGATCCGGGTCATCGTCAAGGTTTGGACGTTAGAATCGTTTTGCCATTTTAGGTTCCCAACGAGAAGCAACCGCCTCAGCAGCCGATCTACCAAAACTGATAATAGACTCGTAGGTCCGATTTAGGTGGACAAGGTCTTCCTTTCTTGTTATTTGCGTTTTGGTGTTTGATGTTGGTCTCGCCGACGATCGAGTTGGGGGTTCGTCAATGACTGCTGACTCGGTGGAGGCATGCGTGGCGGTTTCATGGCTTTCGATTCGCTTTCTTCTATTCCAACCAGTATTCACTTGTCGATCAAGGCTTGAATTTCAAATTCCGTGACACGTAATCACATATATTCAATTGATTTTGTTTTTCTAACCGATGACACATGGCGGTGGTTAAGTCGTTCTGCTGCCATACTTCAAGGGTCATGAGTTCGATTCCTATCAGGCTGGTTTTTTCTTTTTCACAAACCGATATTTTCATATTTTCTAATTTCTAATATTTTGCATTATATTTTAATTTCCTTCATATTTTATTTAAGCATCAAAAATTACCAAAAAATATTTTTCTTTTCACATTTATATTATGAAAATCTTTATTTAATTTAATAAATTAAAAACATATTTTTATGTATATTTATTTTTATTTATAATTTAGCATTTAAATCATTATAAATTCATTTAAATTACTAAATTGCATCTAAAAATCCCAAAAATTATTTTAACTTATTTATCTTATTTCCAGATGTATTAATTTTCTCATATTAAAATTGCATTTTTCGACATTTTTTCTTATTCGATTTCATCATTTCCCATTTTCTTATTCTTTCACAAAGCTGTCCGATTCGGACGCTTTCTTTATCGCTTTATTTTTCCAATAATGTAATCTGTTCATGGATGTAATAGTTTAATTTAGGTTTTATTTTCTCGCATTTTGAATTATGTATCCGCCCAAAGCCATGTAATAGCGTAGGATTTACCTTCCGCACTTTACATTCCGCATTTTACTTTCCGCACCCTATAAATTGCTAGTAATTAGGCGTGTATGGCAAGATTAAAATCAACATAACTCACTATAATCTTCAAGATAAAATATCCGAATTTGACACACTTCTTTCACACGCACCCCTTTAGGTAATTCTCTCTCGCTGCCTTTGCGAATTCAAATGGTCATGTCCTCGAACGTGAGGTATTCTAGCACCGCTGTTTCCAAACAAATCATCATAGTCCCTTCGATAAAGATCATAAGACCCACGATGTCGCCTCCCGAATACATGATCTTGACCTCGATTGTCGCCACGAAATGATGATAGTCCCTTCGAATGTGCTAGGATACTTCCTACAAGTTGCTTTCTATGACCATCCGATGTCCTTCAATGTCCCGCCATCCAACGAATGGAGCTACCTACTAACTAATGGTATGGCTAGCGCTATTCTAAAGGAATGTAGAAGTACAACAAAACGACCAAATTTTGAGTGGGTAATAAGTCTCCTAGTTGCTTGCTCTATCAAATGCTTTTCACACCACACATTCTTTTTTTCAAAGTTCAAATTCTTTACAAAACAAAAACATTTCCGAACACTTTGTATACACTTACATGAGTCATTACAAAGTCAAAGCGAAATGCCTTTTCAAAACATTTTGTCAAACACACAAGAAAGCAATTTTAAAAAGTGATCTAGAGTAACTAAGAGCCCGAGATAACTACGGATGGAAAGGGTGCTAATACCTTCCTTTTCATAACCATTCTCCAAACTTAATCTAACGGAAGGTCTTTTTCTCGTTACTTTTACCTTCCTTAATTGATAAAAATAAAAGTCGGTGATACTCTTGCTATCCGCACATTTGATACAAAATCCTACAAAGTCGGCTTCATGTGACAAAGGTTCGATTTTTAATCTTAGCATTTGAAATATAAAAGGAGCTCTTTTGGACGAAGGTGCCAGTATTGGAAATGGTCCAGGTAGAAGATTAATTCGAAATTGAAAGGGCTGATACAGAATTCGAATTTCAAAAGATGCAAGATTCAAATTTCAAAATAAGAGCGCCATTCTTAGAAGACGCGTGGAAGCTAGTAAACGAAGGAAGCTTGCATGCTTCGAACGTGGCGTGATTTTAGAGTAGGACCGTTAGGGTCAAGACACTATAAATAGGTGTTTTATGTTAAATTTGGGTGTTCATTTCGTACTAAAATCTCAAACACTCAAAATACCGTAATGAAGGAAACGAGTCAAGAAGACAAAATGTACGCATCAACATCATGATCCTTTACAATTTAAATACAAGTCTTTTTTTTACATTTTCACTTTATCTGACTTTTACTCTAGAGTCCTTCGATTTTCATGTCCCTATTTTACTTGCCTTTAAACACCTTTATTTCCCAGAAACTCCACTTTTATTTTATCTTTTTATCAAACACTTTACATTTCCAGAAACCTTTATACTTTCAGAAACTCTTTATCTCTGCATTTGAACCCAAGTTTAATTCGAAGCATATTTCCTTTGTATATTTAGTCAGTGTATTTTATACATTTGATCAGTATATTTACATAGACAATCTTAGAGAAACCACTTAAGAATCTCACGTTCTACAATATAAAGTTTATGAAAATAATGAGTTTAAACATGGAAGTTCATTATGACACATGTGTCCTAGGATCAATCTAGTCGATCCTGCAAGTAACCAATAGTAATTAGTAACATTGGAAGACTAGCGGTTGTTTACTAGAAATCACAGTAAACAAATTGGCACGCCCAGTGGGACAGTGTCATATTAGAAACATTTTATCAAAACTGTTTGAAAATTGTAGTTTTTCCGAAGTTTCAAAAAGTGCTTTGGTATATGAACCTTCGAAGTGGCAAAATAAAAGACAATAATCCACATATACCCAGAAGACAACGTACCAAAACAATGGTTAACACAACTAACCAAGATAGGGGACAAAATCCCCCACAAGGGGCTTCAACAATCGTTTCAAGTTCGATTGATGCCTCCAATACTATTCCTCACAGTAGTCGAATACGGTCCCAATCAAGACATTAGAAATACCACCTAACATGTCATCAAGTGCAACCGCAACACATAGGGAATCAATTGTATTCGATTCCCACTAGGCTCCGTGTTTCAACCTTTGAGGCCCGTAAATCCTCCATATGGAATGCCAACTTCTTATGGCAGATTACATAATGCATCCACTTCGCCCCTGGCCTAAGGGTCCGTTCAGAATGAACCATTTGGGTGCAAACTCCCAAACTTTAGGAAACTATACCCAGCTGCCTACCT